>BQNB010111585.1:0-22323 GCA_026074375.1 Tanacetum coccineum | reverse complement strand
GTCGAGTTAATCGTTACTCCACATTTGTTACATTTAGGCACACACTAGAAATATTGCTCATGACATATTACATGTGAAAAGTAATAAAATGCGAATTCATTTTCTTTTAGGAAATCATGCCTCGCAAATCTTCTGAAGATTACAAAAATGCAAGACACTATATCCTTAAAATTTCACATGAATTACGTTCTCCAATAAAAGAAAAACTAAGAAACCTTAAATAACGTTACATTCACAAGGGTCGGGTGGTTTTTGATAACTTTACGGATCTAAACTATGTTCGGTCTTTGTTTCATGAGTTTATTGAGTTTGAATGTCTTCTTGAAATCAATGAACAAGTGTGTCCTCGCTTTATTCTTGAGTTTTATAGTCAGTATCAGTTGAGTTATTTTGACGAAGGTGAAATGTTTGTCGAATATGTCATTCAAAATCAACTCTTTTCTTACTCTCTTAAGAATTTTGCTCAAATTCTTGGCGTTCCCTGTAAAGGAGCGTGTGTTTTTTCCGATAGATGGAGAGTTGATGAGTTGATATATGGTATTCCTACGGATGGTCCATGATATGTGAGAAATCACATATCCTTTTTATACCAAAAATGGCCTTAAAATGAACTAATTATGCAAATTATGCTTGTATATTGCTTGTTTTGTCATTTATGATGTGTATGTACGGATATTGCAAAGATCACAAGAAAACGGTCAAAACCGGACAAACACGGACACGAGAACGGATAGAGTGCAAAAGAGTCAGAAGGTTTTAACAATGCTCAATCAAAGTCAACTCTTGGTCAACATTGGTCAACCACAAGAAGACAAAACCCTTAAAAATACCCACAAAATCCCTTAATGTTAAATCATAATTCACAAATGGTCCCTAAAACCCTAACACCGTTAGCCCTTTATTAATAAAGGACTTACGGTCGTTATCTCCTTATAATAAACCAAAACCATTAACCCGTTTAACCTTTCAAATAACCCAAGCCCAAAAAAATGCAACCGTGGCCCATTCCTTTTATACCCGGGCCCAAGTCAAACCCCCAAATCCCTGGGTCAAACAAAGTTATAAAAAGGAAAAAAAAGGGGCGGGAAATCCCGTTTTTACTATTCATCGTCTTCTTCAGTTAAACCTTACCTCAAATCAAAGGGTAAAATGTGATTAATGACGTGGCTCAATGATTCTAATACCAAGCTCCATGCTGGCAAAAGGATATGAAGGAATGACACGTTGGAAGCCAAAAGAAGCACATATGGAATGGATTTTTACACCAAAAACAGGCAAAAAGAAGCACAAAGCTCTGACACATGGATTGCCACGCTGGCAATCCGTGTGCTCACACTTTGATCCAACGGACGCAAGATGGGATCTAATGATTGGAAGCAAAGAAGGGCCAGGATCATTTGGAGCGTCTAACAAACTTGGGAACCTAGAAGCTTCACTCAACAACTATAAATACAAGCATCCTCTCACTCACAGAAAGATATCTAGGAGTAGTTTTGTGTAGCTTATTATAAATTAGCTTTTAATATGTAATTTTCTTTCAAGTAATGTTTTAGCTTATTGTAATTTTTAATGTCAACGCTTTGTAAATACGCTCTTTTATTAATATAAATTTAAGTTTTCTTATTGTGCTCTTTGTTTTTCATAAATTTACTTTTGTGCTTTAATATGGTTAAATAAGCTTTGAAACTATTCCATAAGCTCTCAAACTATTCATAAACTTCTAAAAACTCAATTACTTGGATTCTAAATGGAATTGGATGGCTGCTTATAGAATCCAAGTGGGTAATAGTGCTTGAGGGTCAAGCTATAGGATTAGACTAGGATTTGGTAATAAGCTTAAGCTACTTTGGATAAGCTCTAAGTGAGCTCTCACCTCTTGTTTTAGCGAGGATAAAGTACACTTTTTTCTTTAATTGTTAGTTTTCATTTGTTGTCATTTAAATAATTTAGCTTAACTATGCATAATTGCTTATACTGCTTATTTGTCTGCTTATTCCTGTTAGTTTAGCTTGCTTATGCTTATTATAGTTGTCTTATGTTAATTGTGCTTAATGATTAGTTTTAAATCTTAGTTTTCTATAATCTATCTTAAAATCTGTCATAAAAACCAAAAATATTAGCTTATTGTGTTAGCCTTTTAATTCTGCTTATTGCTGAGTAGCATTCTTGCTTATTAGTCAATTTTAGCTTTGGCAAGTATCTGGTATTAACCATTTGGAGCTTTAAATTCCAATTTCATAAGCTTATTATGGGGTTTAAGGAGTTAAAGGGGTATTTGGCTTATGGCAGTTTCAACTCAAATTAATATTGTCCATGGCCATTTTAACCTTTAAAACCATTTTAAATCTCATTTCTAGCTTTAAGAAATTAGGATTTAAAGTTGCTTGTAGGTTTAATCTAGTGTTGATCATATTTGAAGTCATTAAGCTCAGACCCTTAAGCTTGTTAAGTTTTGATTGTTTTTAGCTAGAATTAATAGTTAATTTGCTCTTAGTTTAATGTCATATAAGTTTAGAAGTAAGTTCTTTTAGCCTGCAATTGTTAGAGTTAGGATTTGGTCATTATTGTGCAAACTGCATCAGTTAGGATTATAGAAAAGGCCTTTTTCTAGCTTAATTATCAGATGGTAATAGTAGTTGTTAGGGCTTGATATTTAGCATACTAGTAGATTTTAGGCTAGATTTTATATGTTTGAGAGTTTTGGTTTAAAAATGTCAACTGCATCAGCAGTGAAGAACAGCAAACAACCATTTTCAATCTCTAAAATCAGAGGGTAAAAGTAAATTTTAGCTTTTAACTTTTAAAACACAAGTAGCTTGTAGGACATAATATATAGGTTAGGGCTTAATTTTGTTTAAAAAGCTTATCTTAATATCTATTTTTAACCTACAAAACAGCATTTTGTCTTTTCAAATGAATAAGTTCACTAAGCTCCTACTGAGTACTTAAGTAGTTTTCAATTGGATTTTTCATTAATCTCTAGATTTTCAAATTGATTTTTAAGAACAGTTTTAGATATCTTATAGGTTGTAGTTTAAGCTAGTATAAGCCAAAAGACTCCATAAAAGGATCCCATTAGCATATAAGGAAAATAAGCTCAAAGTTCACCCTTTAAGACTGTTTGGTTTTTTTAGTATTCTTCACTAAGTGCTTAATTTGAATCCTCAGCATATGGCTTGCTTTTTATGCTTATTTCCAGGTTAGATTAGTTTATTAAGTTTAGATTAAGTTAAATTTTAGCATTACTTAGATTGCGCCTTAGCTTATTAATTCATATAGTGGAAGCAGCTTTAATAGATTATAAGCTACAGAATAACTTGTAAGTTAGTACTAATGTCTAATTTGAGACTCATTCTTTGCCTATATATATTTGCACATTTCTTTTCATATTAGCTTATTAGTTTGGGTTTAAGTTTAGAAGTGCTTATATCTAAGCGCTATGTCATAGCTTATTTTAGCTCTTAGTTTCTGTAAAGTTTTTCATAAAAGGTTAAAAGAAGTTTTTATATAATCTGTAGCTTTTCTAGCTAAATTTCTAGCTTATTTAAGATTTACAAAAATACTTCTGTTTATTATAAAATGATAGTTTATTAGACTTTTCTACAAATTTGCTTTTTAGGTTTCTTTGCAAAATAAAAAAGAAGCGGGAAGAAGGAAAATCGATGGGTTGATGCAAGGCTCGAACCTACGACCCTCAACCTTCTTCACCCTTTAAAACCTCACCAACACACACACTCAACCAACTCGCCTGAGGGATTTTATTCGTTCTTTGCAAATTAATTTCTTCTATACACATTTTAGACATTTTAAGTAATAATTAGCTTTTATGGCTTCTATTTCTCAGCTTATAGCGATAAGTTGTGTTTCAAGCTTATATTTCCTAGATTATCATTGTTCAATCTATTTTTCGTAATTTTTCAGGATTTTTATAATAGTATAGTATTTATTAATATTTAATTATTTTGTAAAATCATTTTTAAATTCTCCATAAAAAATTAAAAAAAGTCAAAAATATTAATTTTAAAAAAAAATTTCTTAACATTTAGAACCTAGGAAAATAGTTTGCTGTTCGTAGGGTTTAAAATTTGCAAATTTGTTTTTTTAAAGAACGGGATTGATTCCCGTTCATATTTTTAGTGATTTTTAGCTTAAAACTCCTTCGTTTTTGGTCTAATTTTCTTTGCCCTAGCTTTTTAGTCAATTAAATCTTATAAAAACCAAAAAGATCATTGTAGAACTTAATTTTGTTGATTTAGGGTTTTTAGGTCCCGTTTATGATTCCCGATTTGCGTTTTTAGTTAAAATTTACTTTCCCGTATTAATTTCTCGTAGATAGGTTTAATTGTTCCTTTATTTACTCACTATTAGGATTTTAGAAAATAAATCATCTTCGAACCAATTCAAATCATTGTCCAAATAACAAACGTGGTCTCAATTTCATAAATCTTTGGGAAAACGACCCGATAATCACTTACCGGTTAAAACGTGTAGTATTTTTGTAAGATTTTTCCTACTACCTTTGTCCTCAAGGGTAGTTTTGGAATTTTCTATACTTTGGATATTATTACGTATATTAAGTTGAAACGATCAGAACCTATACTTTGTAGTTGCGTTTTTAAGACGATTTTTAGGTTTTCTAACCCTTGTGTAGCCACCATAACTCCATTTATTATTTTAATCTTTCGATATGTCAATGTGTTGTTTGATTAATTGTTCTTCGCTTTCAATTAACATGCTTGGCTAAATATAATTTGTGTTTGCTTATAATTGCATGAAACGTAGTTGTTTATCTTGTCTTATTAGTTCTTATTAATGATGTGCACGTTAGGCTTTAGAAAACTAGCTTCTTAATAGCATAGTGAAGACGTCTAGGGAAACGCGGCTAGGTTAAATGATACCCACGCAATAGTCTTCATACTACCTTGCTAATTGGGTTGATTTCGAGTTAGGTGCAGTGGCGAAGCCAAAAAATATGGTCGAGGGGGGGGATCAAACAATAAAAGATCAAAAAAAAATATTCTAATTTTTAGCGTAATTTAAAACAAGTCGGGTCAGATTTAATATAAAGGTATCAAAACTGCTCTACTACAATGCAATTAACACTAATACAAAAAACCTTTGTTTTTACCTATCAATAAAAAAAGCTACTATACGTTCTTAACAAAATTGTGTTAGCTATAAAAACCACAAACAAAAATAAATATAAATATTGAGTTTACCCACTTACCAATGTGTATTTCAATTTTAAAAGATATACTAGGAGTACTACTTATGCTAGTAGTATGAATAATAAGAAGAGATAGAAATATTAAATTATTAGTATATTATAAATTATAGATATTTTAACTATATACAATTATAGGGACTTCTTGAATATTTTATTATTAAATATATTATTAAAAAATTTGTCGGTGCTCCCTTATTTTACCCGACCCGATTTATGTGTGTGTGATTGGGTTTTTTAGGTTGACCCGGCCGACCCTTTTTATGCCTTTGTTATACACGTGGTGGGTACGTGTAACACACACCAAACACATATATCCTCTCTCTCTATCTGTTTCTATCTCTCTCTTAGCTTCTTAGTCACAAGAAATTATGAGATATTGATCTCTCTCTCTCTCTCTCATCCAGCACACAAATCCACCGCCCCGTGAAGATGAAGATGTTATCATTGAAGATCAACCGGAGTTTTTCACTTCCCCTAAACTGTATCATGTGAATCAACTGAAGGATATTGAAAGATGGAGCTGCTCCAAGATGTGAGTTTGGGATTTTTCTATAAATCATGTTATTGTTTATGTCATTTTGTTTCCTGATTATGTGTGTTGTGTGCTTCAGGATGACGAGAGTTTCACAAGATGAAGATGGAAAGAACACCATTTGAAACAGGTCTATAAGCTAACTCCACCCCATTCATTAATTTAAAAAAATTTAATTTTGAATATTGATTTGGGTTTTTTTGCATTATTGTTATTATTATTGTGTTTTTTTATTCTAAATTAGGGGGTGTCTGAGATTCTATATCCATTGCTGTTGTGACTTATAAATGTCATATCAATCCATGTCATTTTATAGTAGCATGTATAATCCGAGCCTTTGATTTTGCTGTTGAGATTGTTGTCGTTTCTGCTTTAAATTAAATTGTTACTTATAGATGTTGTTGAATGCTATATGGAAAGCATTGTTAGAATAAATTAGGTTGCTGCTTTGTGTTGGATATAGGCTAAAATTACATAAATTTTGAGTTCGCCCTTTTTGCAGCTTATGTTGCTGCTACCTTTGTATTTCAAAATTTTGGTAGAAAATAGATAGAAGGAAATGAAAACCTGTTTGCATAACGCAATAAATAAAGGAATTAATTATAATTCGTTGTATAGAAAAACAGAAAGATAACTTTTGTTTTAGACCATTGCGTATTTATGGAAAACTAAGACTACTTTTTGCTAAAGTTAGACCACAACTTAAAATTGGGTTAATCATAAGTACATGAGTCGAAATAGTGGCCACCAACAGGACGTGGTATTATATGCTTGCTGGATAGAGAAGTTAGGCGAACTGATACAGTTTGATGGAAGTACGTAATTTCATGATACTAATGTGATGTCTATTTATTGATAATTGAACTTATTTGTTTGTACCAAAAGAGTTATTGACCATAGTATAACTTAATTTAATGTTTTCATTTTGTTGAATCAGAGTTATCAGTGATATATTTTCTTTTTACAGGATTCGCGTTTTAAGTGGCGCTAAGGTAGTCACCTCAACCGTTTTGTATATAAAAAAGTTTGTATGTCTCCATTTTTATCCATCCAAAATTGAAACTCAGACTATTTTATGTACTAATAACCAATAACGGATAACCCATTAAACAAAAGGAATGTTTGTTATAGAATGTAGGTGCTATACCATTGATAAAGTGGTCGGGCGTAGACAGGGAGGCGAATATTTTAGTAGTTGATATATTGGGACTGAGTCTTGAATCAATGAGAAAACAACCCAAACAAACCCGATTTCAGACCCTAACGATCCGATGGGAGACGGTTCAGATCAAACCAAATGCACGAAGTGGAACCAAAGTAAGCATGATTTCAAACTTTTAATAAGCAAGCCCGAATACTCCTTAAAGGTGCATAAAGTAAGTGTCGTTCGTATATTCTTAGTTTTCTAGAAAATGGTGACATGATGAACTACTATTTGAGTTGTTCTTTTTAAATTGTTAACCAATTAGGGAATATAAGATTTTAATTTATTGAATATTAACATAATACATGGTATAAAACAGAAGAATGCTCATCTTTTTTTATTTGATGAATCATATATAGGCAGAATGGAGATTGCGCATATGTTGAAGTATCCTGATGTGAAAGTGATACGCGTTGGAATTGGTGATATTGTTGAACCTATTCGAAAAGTCATTGCTTCTGCTATGGCTAAGGTATGATTTCATAAGAATGTTTGTTTAAGCCACAAAGCCACAAATGTGAATGTTTGTTGTCGTGTAAATGAGGCTGTAGGCATTTTAGGTATTCCATTAGTTAAACACACCCGCTAAGGAGATAATTTAAAAAAGGCATTCTCATTGATGCAATATACTGAATTTAGTTTGTGAGCGAAAAGTAATAATGTGTTATTTGCATATATTTACGAATGTTATGCTTAGGAGAGCGGGGGATAATTTTCAAGCACTTTTCACAGGTTCATGTTTACTCTGGTTCTTAATGAATAAGAGATATTGAAAACCTCTCATTGCTTTCCTCTAGCGTTAGTTAATGGTTTATAGAAGGGGCTGTTTGCACTAGCGTCGTTGCTGTTAAGGGGAAAGTATTTGCACTAGCTACGCAAGATTTGTGTAAAGTAGTATTGAGGGGGTGTTTGGGTTACCTTATTTTCTTAGCTAATGGGTTTATCATAATTTAGATATACTTACTCTTTAGGGCGTGTGACAACCATGACTTGAGCAGGTTAGTCAAACCGTTAGTGTTGACTTATGTATCTGTTTCAATGTATGGGTTATGTGTTATTTGTGCTAATATGTGTTTATATGTGTTTATGTGGGATATGTGAGATTTGGTAATCAATCCATTGAGCGTGATCATCTCATTGGGATTGGATTTGTGTTGGATTTTATGGAGTTTATTTCGTTCACTTTTGGTGACAAGGAAATGATTTTTTGTGATTTAAGCGTTTTAGTGATTTATCGTGTAAGTATTACTACGTATACGTATTTATGTGTTAGTAATGTTAGGTATGAATAAGTGTTAGTAGTTAGAATAAGAATGAAATGTGAATTTCTATTTTTGGAAAGCTATGTTAAAATAAAAATGAAAAGTTATTTATTTTAAAAGTCTAGTAAATTTGCGTTTACGCAAAAAGGTATACTCAAATAAGCTTAGGTTTTTATAAAAACTTAAGGTAATGCAAATAATTAAGTAATTAATAAATAAATAAAATAAAAAATAAAAAAATATATATATATATATATTTTATATATATATATCTATATATATATATATAATATATCAATGCTATATCTTCTTAGTATATTATATATATATAAAGTGGAAATCGGCCAAAAAGAACGGAAGGAAAAAAAGGAAATCAAATCTTACTCTAATTAAAATTGGTAAAAGATGTTTATCCTAAACCTTATAAATACCAAAAATTCTTCTCCCCCTTATTTTTAATTGTCCCAGCCGAATTTTATCAAAGAAGGAAGAATAAAAATATATTTTTTCAAGTTTGGGATTTTTATGTTCAAGATTCGAAAGATTTAAGTATAAAAATTATAGTCTTTGAGTTAATTTTCATTAAAAACATGTAACAATTATTATGATGCGATAATTAGGGTTTATAACATATGCAATTAACGTATAATAAACATTGTATAATGATTCAGGAGTTTTAATTAGGAATAAGTGGGTGTATTGTTGGTTTAGACTCGGGTTGAATTTGATTTAGATTGGGGCAAAATTTGGGCTGTGTTGTCTTGGACTGATATCTCAATGATGGTAATAAATTTTGTCCGTTTCCATGGTGCATTTGATTGTAAGATCATTTGAGTCTAGTTTTGAGAAAATCTAGCCTCGAAAGTTTTTAAGGTCGAGAAATCAGTCAAACGTTGGTTGCAAGAAAAGTTGTCAAAACAGTAAATACGGGTCAAATTTAGGTCAGATTACGAGGTATAAAACCCCACTTAAAATTTGAATTTAGCTTAGACCTTCTACAGGAGTTTAGTTCTATGTGTCTATTAGAAATCTCCCAAAGTAGAACTTCTTATTTGGAGTCTAAGTATGGGTTTTAGGTCCAAACTTTTTAGTGTGCAAACAAATCCGAATTGGGACTGTTTTGAAGTTTGATTTTCTTAGGAGTACTTGTACATGTAAATGGCTCTTGGGAATCATGAGGTAGTTAAAAACATTTTAACACGACAACAAGACAAGCATCATTCTCACCCTAAAATAACATGAGAAAAAGGGGCTATGAAACTCACCTTTGCTTAGCTTCTAAAAGATTCCAATAAAAAGCTTCACAAAAAACTAGCTCAATCTTAAAAACAAAAAATATTAACTCGTGTTACAGCTACTAAGACAAAATCTTATATGCAATGTTACAATCATTTGATGGATTGTACTAAGGTGTTTTATTAACCCCATGGGTACCACGACACCATTCCCAACTTTAACACTTACATTTTACAAGTTTCACGTTGTTTTTAGTCACAATTTGTCAAAACTGCAGAATCTTTAACGTGACTTATCGTACTCAAAACCTTACTTATCTGATCTTTCATAATTCTACAAAATAATCATATATAAGTTAATCTATTGGTATTATTAACTCCCTCTTTGATTCCCAAGAGCATTTACATGCACAAGTACTTTCTAAGAAAATCAAAAATTCAAAACAGTCTTATTTGGATCTGATTGAAACTAAAGTTTGGACTTAAAAAATCATCACTTAGATCTTCCAATAAGAAGCTCTTCATTTGGGGGTATTTCTATAAGCACATATAACTAAACGCCTGTAGAAGGTCTAATTAAATTTCAAAATTTATAATGTGGGGGTTTTACACCTCCTATTAATGACTAGATCTGACCCGATTTACTATTTTGACAACTTTTCTTGCATCCAACGTTTGACATGGACTTCGCCGACTCATAAACCTTCGACGGCGGGATGTTATGAAAACTAGACTCTTCCACGGAAACTTGATTAAAAGCTATTACCATCATTGAGATATCAGCCAAACAACACAACCCTAAATTCTGCCCCAATCTAAATCAAATTCTAACGGGAATTAAGTCTAACCAATTACACCATAAGCTTCTAATTAAAAACCCTAATATTGCAATATGATTAATACATCATTAATTTACTTATTTTACAAAACACTAATTCCTTTATTAATAATTATTACATAAATTAAGATTTTAACTAACAAGGATAATTTAAAACTTACTTTAGAGATTAATTTCTTCACAAAAGCAAAAACCTTATTTTTTTCGTCCTCTTTTCTCTTTGTTCGACCGGTTATACCAAGGGGGGAGGGTTTGGGATTTTATTTTATATTTATAGGCCCCCAATTAATTGTAGATAAGATCTAATTAATATTTGTTTCATTTTAAAACTCTTTTTTTTTCTTTCCCTTATCGGCCGAATGGCCTTAGATTTATTTTATTTATTTATTTTTTTCTTATGTACTTAATTTAACTTTCCTGATTTTTTGTTGGGATCTGAGATTTGATGATACAAATACATAAGCTTATATGAAGAAATGAAAAGAATGGACTTATAGTTATGTTGGGAACTTTTGATAAAAACATTTTATATGTTGATTGGAAGTTACAAAATCAACATTAATATGATATGTTGGACTTTGACTAAAACATTAAGGATTGTTTGGAGTTACTCAAAATTAACATTATGATATGTTTTGACTAAGGTTTTTTGTAATACACTAGCTCTCTAGTATATAAAGAGAGGTAGGGTGAATAGTTTGATGTATCATCATAGTTAGATCTATCCAAGAGAGTCTAATAGTTAAGCTTATTTGTTTATGTAATAGTTCATAGGTCGACTATTAAAGTCGAATAGTTATATAGTTTATGAATAAAAACCTTATTCATAACATTGTTGTTCTCATTTGTTATTCGCTGCGTGTTTCAAATGTTTTTGATATCCTAGATGGGCAAAACGATCTCATGAAGCTACAATTGGCTTTAAAGAAGTTGGTATCTGAGAAGGGTGCTCTTGAAATCTTGGATGTTACAAAGGTTTCTACAATCGGGAATTTTGTGAAGAAATAAGGAGATGTTCTGGTTCGTCTATTCTGAATGGATTGGCTTGATGAATGGAAACCTAATTTTAGGGATTTCGCTGCTTTGATTAATATCAGATTGTGTTTGTTTGTGGATTTATGTTTTAATCTTTTAGAGGGATTTGGAATCTCACAGATAGATGTGAATTCTATGGCTCGATTTGGGATTAGTACTGAAGAGAGTTGATTATTGCTTATTTTGATGTTTGTAGTTGAGTTTCACAGATGCGTTGATGTTTCTTATCATACCTTTAGCAGGAGGTAACTTGTTGGGCTTACAAATGTGAACGAAGGGTCTTGACGAATTAGCAAAGGTTCGTGTGGATATATAACTTAGGGTTCATAAATGCTTACTTCTGTAACTATCACTTGAAGGAGTTACGTTGTTGTGCGCTGTTGTTCTTCATATAGTTGAGGATTTGGTCAAGAGATGCGATCTACGTAATTTTTGGTCTTGGTATAAGTTTGAATCACGTGGATACGTGCAAGATATAAGACACAAGTTTGCGGATAATTCTACCTTCTTCAACATATGGGTTATTACTCATTTTTCTTCATAAATAATTAATACTTGGAGCCTTATCTGAGTTGAGATTTAGAAGATGGTTAGCATACTTTCAGGGAAGCTTATTGTTAACATGTTTAACCATCTACATGTACCACTTAAAGGGAAGTGTTCACAAGTTGCTTATCTACAAATGACCCTATTGGTTGATTACAAAATGGGAAGAAGATTCATGATTTTGCAAGCATTATTATTTTATGGGTCGGCATGTTCTCAAGGGAGATCGTAATGTAAGGGGAAGCTTTGAAGATTGTTTCATTCATAGAGATTGTTTTGTAATATCAAATAGGGGAAGATTGTTGGGATCTGAGATTTGATGATTACAAAACTACATATGCTTATATGAAGATAAATGAAACAAGAAGGACTTAATATGATATGTTGGACTTTGACTAAAACATTAATGTTGGGGGGAAAAATTTTTTGGGAAACAATATAAAAGTTTACAAAAATCTAACTTTAATTATGATATGTTGGACTTTGACTAAATCAGTAATGATGATTGGAAGTTACAAAATTAAACATTTATGTATGTTGACTAAGGTCTTTCTTGTTAAAAATAGCCTCTCTAGTATATAAAGAGAGGTAGGGTGAATAGTTTGATTATCCATCATAGTTAGATCTCTCCCAATGAGAGTCTAATAGTTAGTTATTAGTTTATGTGTAAGAGTTTATAGTCGATTCTAATTAAAGTCGAATAGTATATAGTTTATGAATAAAAACCTTATTCATAACATTGTTTTTGTTTCATTTTGTTATTCCGCTGCAGATGATCAATGTTTATGATTTCTGATGGGCAAAAACGATCTATGAAGCATACAATTAGGCCTTTAACAATTTTCTACAAAAACCTAAGTTTATTTGTCGCATACCTTTATGCGTAATTGCAATTATTAGGACTTTTATTAAAATAATTAACTTTTTTATTTTTATTAAACCTACATTCCAAAAATAGAAATTTCATTTTCTTTCATATCCTTACTACTAGAAACTAATCTCTTCCTAATATTACTAACAATAAAATTAGTATTATCGTTGATAGTTACTTAACTATTAACGGCGAAGCCCGTTCAATTACCCAAAATCATTTCCTTGTCACAAAAGTGAACGAAAAATGTATTTCTTTACAAAATCGAACACAAATCCATCCCAATGAGATGGTCACGCTCAATGATTGATTATGCAATCTCACATATCCTACACTAACACATATAAAACACGTATAAATCACATTAACACATAACATCAACTTATAGAACATATATTTAGGTTCAACACTACGGTTATGGATTCAACCTGATCAAGCCACGGTTGTCACGTTATTGTGTATTGGATCGGGAAAGATTACGTCCTATCAGTGTTGTGATATGGGATCAGATGGGTACGCCTACCCAGTGTATGATATGTTTGGTATTGTGGATCCCAATATGCAAAACGAGGTGTGATGGTGGTAAGACTGCATGAGCTAATATGAGGCCATGTAGCGCACATATGTAGTTGATATGATTGTGGATCGTGGGCACGTTCCGTCCAGTTGTTGTCAATTGTTGTCATGAATTGTTTTGGTAATTGCAGCAGCTAATTAAAATTTTATTTTGGATATTGTTGTATGTAGTAAACCTGTGATTCTCGTTCAACTTTAAGTTGATAGAGCGAAGTGGCTAGAAGAGACCGTAGGATGCTTGGAGTTTATTTATGCTTTCTGTTTGAATAAATGAGTTTGCATGAATTGTTTGGATTATGTTTTGCATGTCATTTATTGACGAGACCTCTTTCTCATTAATAAAGACACCATTAGGTTTTGGGTATTGTTATGACACTTTGTGTCTTTGCTTTACTTTACTTTTCATTTTAGTATTCTCTATATAGACATCATGTGTTGTGATGATATCCATTCTTGTTTACGCCTCGCGTTTCCGCCTTGGCAGGGTGTGATAGGTCGTATGAGCTTATTAAGTTGAGTTTGTGGACTTAAAAGTGAGTATATTCATTTTTTTAATTAATTTTAGCTAATGCCATTGTGACTTTAAGATACACGGCATACATTATGCAATCTGTCATTGTCTTTTATCAGCAAATATGTAAATTTCCTTCTTTCGATCACAAAAATATTCTCTTATACATTGGATACATGCTCTTGGTTCTAATATCGTGTTTTCCATTTTAAGATACCGAACAAAAAATAGCTTACCTGAGTTAGAACTCATTATTTTCATGAGCTGATCCATTAATGAACTTAACTTCATGTTCTTCACGGTTCTTTAAACAGGCCAAACTTCATGACTTGTTGTTAATATTGTATGAAGACACGCATTCGAAAGGTCAACCTGCATGGTCATTTATCATAATAAAAACTTGAGAAATCAAAATAGTAGATGTCAGGTGCCAGTAAGTGATTATTTGATACCTTATTATCATAGGTCAATGTAGCAGGGTAACAGTTAGTTTTGATTGTGGTCACATCAACCTGAACACATTGAACCTAGGCAACATGCCAAGTATATCCTGTTGTGTGGGTCATATTTGGCCACCTTGGATGTTGACAGATGGTTCAATGGCGCTATTTATCAACCCTCCACCAATAAATGAAACTAATGATAAGGGGTTAAGTAGAATTGGAGCAACTTAAACATTACATAGATAGCACCGTTAGGGGGGGGGGGGGGAAAAAAAAATCCAGTAGATGTCAATGTAATATTGAAAACAGCCTGCAATGTGGATTGGAAATTGAAAAATGGTTTTAAAATTATTACATAGGTTGATAAACTTTGTACTATCTTTGTTTAGTTATACAATATTCTTATGAAAAAATTTGGATTATTAATGCAGATTTTAGAGTAGTTAAAAAACTGATTCACATAGCCGGACAAACCAGCATTAACTTAATGTTTCACACGTGGGACAACGATATATTGGCATTAGCATTATAAGTTGGCGGTAAAGCTGTTTTCAAAACATGTATGCGTAAGGTTAGATAATACTCTGTCAGCAACTAATGCTAATACGTAGTTTTTTTCATTTTGCAACAAACAAAATGTAGCAAAGGCAGGCACTAATGGATACCATATCTTCCGTTAACAATATTGAGCAGGGTATCAAAGATTGTCTTGAAATTTATGAACCACATGAGCTTATCTCATGGGTAGAAATTCGTATGTAATTAATAATGGTGGAGCTTTAATTTCTCCATTTTATCACATTATGTTCACACTTCTTTTAATAAGGGTCTAAGTGGATGACTTGATTTCATTCAGAGCACTACAAGTATAACACATTCTTTGAATATCAAAGCTATTTAGTAGGTGGTACCTTTTGCAACAATTGAATAGCGTCATCGCTTTTGATTATAAGATGACGTAAAATCCAGCGAAGCGCAGGCTGCCATACTCGTTATATATGTTTACCGACGGGGGCAATATGATTTTGTGGGTGAGGGCATTTGATTTTTTTCTCCCAAATTTCGACTTATTTTCTTGTATATTTTGTGTATCCGCAAGATGTTGGTTGGGGGCATCGCCCCCTACTACCACCAACATGGCTCCGCCCCTGGTTAGGTGTTTAATTATTTAGATACTTACACATTCCATTACGAGGGTGACGGGTAATAAAACCGGACACGACAACTAGGGAGTAGTGCATGACTAGGTAAACACATTTGTTTAACCAATAGAAGTTTTCTATCACCCTTACTTTTCTGGAATTAGTATAGAATTAGGAGTAGTTAATTAGTTTAAATAAACCTCCTTCAAACCAGAGATTTTACTTGCTTTCAAAAAAAATATATAAAAACAAAAAAATAATCTTCTCTCAACCCTTAGACCTTAAGTAACCACACAATTTGAGCCTCTAATGGTTAGGTACACTTCCTAAGAGGGTTGTAAAACTTAGGTTTGCAATCAACCGCAATTCAAGGAAATATGATATTTTAGCATAAAAAATGTTCTGAGCTTTGCATGAAAGTGCACCCGCTTTACTTTAAAGTACATCGGTTTTAGAAAAAAACCGTTGGTTATATTTAAAGTGCGCCGGTTTTTGGGCAGTCTAGTTTATTTTTTTTATCAAGTTTGGTTTGGAGCGTTTCAACTCTACTTCATTTTGAAATTAAAGATCTGGCATTATTGAGTGTGCAAAAGAAATTTGTGGTTCAAAGGTTTTGATGAGTTATGTTTAAAGACACATGTTAAAGAGATGGCTATTGAATTTTATATTATTTTTTATTGTTCATAATAGATACAAAGTATTTTAATATTAGTTTTATAAGTATGCAATTTTCTCCAAATATTATGCACGAAAACTATCTAAAATTCTTGAATGAAACACAAATATATATTTGTTTAAACCTGCACATGTTGTGACAGATAGAGTATATCTCCTTGTAGTGATAGATTGACTAAACCTCTTTATTACTCCCTTCGTCCTAAAATTATTGTCCCTTATTGACTTTTAAGTCTTTTTGTTTTAACTTTTACCTTAAATATTTTTGTTTGTGTTATATAATACTTAATGAAAAATATATGAATTGATTAATTTTTAAATGTATTTTCATTGTTGTAATTTTCGTCAACTATTATATAACACAAACAAAAATATTTAAGGTCAAAGTTGAAAGAAAAAGACTTGAAAAGTCAATAGGGGACAATAATTTTGGGACGGAGGGAGTAATAATTTATGTTATCACCTTTTCAGTAACGTTTTTACTTCACTCTAAGGGCAAGTTTGACGAGAGAATTTCAAAGATTAGAAATAAAGGAAAGAATAGGAATTTAGAGAAATAGAATTGAGTGAGAAATTTATTAAATTTCACTATTTGATAGCGTCAGAAAATTGAAATAAAAAAAACTACAAAAATCTTTTTTTTTCTTTGAAAAACATCTAAATGAAAAGAGATTATATATAATACGATAATGTCACCAGATTTGTTTTTTTAAATGTTTAAGCACAAACGTAATTTGTTTTTTTTATAACAAAATCTATTTTTAATAAAACTATAACCGGAAGCAATTACAAGAAAAAGAATAATAAATAAAAAAACATTTTTTCAAAAAAACATAAACTATTTTTCCGGTTTCTCTACCAAAATGATGGAAATAGATCTAGTCAAATTACTCTACACATTTCTTTCAATTTCTCTAACAATTTCTCTTGATTCTTCACTTTTTTTAATTTCTCTCTATCAAACATAAGAATTGAGTTAATTTTTATTTTACCACCATCAACTCTCCCTACCAAACAAACCTTAAAAGTGAGCCTTTTAATATATATTTACGTGCACGCTTATAAAAGTGGGATTGTTGCATTTCTGTGAATATTTTTTTTATATATGTTAGGGATGTTTCTTTTCTATTTAATAGGTAGACTTGAACTTTGGTTTGATCTTATCGAGGATAATGTTTAAAATCTTTCTCTCTATAGACATCTCTCTTAAGTCTTAACTACTCCGTATTTAATTTAGTAAACAGCCATTTAGAGTTAAAAGGATATACGACACTACAATAAAAAATATAAATGTCACCAAAAGATTAAAAAAGGGTCATTAAAAGTAACAAAATGTCACAAAAAAGTACAATAGGTGTGTAACTAAAAATTTTATATGCTTCTCCCAAACTTAAATAGTATAGGTAGAAATTCAGTATGTAAAAGTATATTATAATGACATAACAAAAATGCGAGCACATATTTTTTACTTTTCAAAACACATTTTGTTTATAAAAAGTGTAACTAAATATCAAAATTTAAAGCATTTTGCGGCACCTTTTAAAAATGTTTATCAAAAAATTTAGTAACCATCTGAGATAGCTTAGATAACCACCAAGGGTAACTTTGGGAAGGTTGTTACCACATGCGAGAGGTCTCGAGTTCGAGCCTCACCATGGGGGTTTTCCTTCAGGAGCGAAAAAGAAGTGGGGTTTATCCCCTAAGGCGAATGTTCGAGTCTCGCGTACTGCCCAATTGGATGTCACTATGAGCTAGAATCACTAACTAACTTGCCGTTAAAAAAAGTTAAATTTAGTGACAATGTTTTGTGTTATTAAACCATTGTCACTAAATTTCTATACGGTTTACCACACGCTAAAGACACCAATTAATTGAGGTTGATATGAGATCATTTCAATTGTTGTTTACATTCAGTCTTTTAATTATATAAACAAACGCAATTGTTGTTTATATTCAGTCTTTTAATTATACAAACATACGCAATGATGAGGTATGGTCTCCTCCGGATACTTTGGGGGAGACAATCACAATTAACTCCTAATATTCCTGAGACAAAACCACTCTATGTTGGAATAGTTCACTGGAATAGCTGGGGTGACGAAGTCCACCTCAGGTCCAGAGGCAATAACTAAGGAGTAGTGTCTCCTCATGAGGCAATGAGTAGCTAGTCCCCTCAGGAGGTAAGGAGCAGTAAGTCTCCTCAGGAGGCAAGGAGCAGCCAGTCAGGAGTAGCTAGTCCCCTCAGGAGGCAAGGAGTAGCCAGTCAGGAGTAGCTAGTCCCCTTAGGAGGCAAGGAGCAGCCAGTCAGGAGCAGCCAGTCTCCTCAGGAGGCAAGGAGCAACACTGTCTCCATCATAGCTAGTACACTGACGACTGACGTACGATGTACATATGTCACAGACGTCTGGTCCACAACTAGTACTTAGAGCATGAAGACAACTTTGACCCCGAGGACAAAGTCTGATACATGCCAGCGACTTACACGCTGCCCCTAGAAGACAACTTGGACACATAAGACAAAGTCTGATACATGCCAGCGACTGACGTGCTGCCTCTAGAAGACAACTTAGCTCCCACAATGCTCTTGTCTTGGAGCTAAGCCCAGGTAGTATATAATGAACTGTTCACACACATGAAGAAGGCAGGTTACACACACATACTTCCCTTTACTCTCTCTCTAGTTTCTCTCACTAGAACTCATACCAAGCATATACTTATCCTCACGCCGGAGCTTGGTCTCGGATTAAAACCCCGGGGCGAGCTAACGGTGTCTTGTCTTATTTCAGCTCAGGGCCGAAGGAGATGCTCTAATATCCAAAGGACCAGCAGCTGAATCACACTCATGAGGACTTACTCACTCAGCTCTAGGACGAAGGAGATGTTCCAACTTCCGAAGTACTAGCTGCTGAAGCACACTTATAAAGTCTAAGCATCCTTACGGGAATTTGCTTAAACATTGGCGCCATCCGTGGGACCCTTATACCAATCTACATGTTTTGAGCAACGGTTGATAGTATGGTGGGGTCTCATCCGGAGGTAGGGGAAAAACTTGAACAACGAAGAACAAGGAGACGTTGTAACACCTCTAGGAGGAGTTGTTGGTCCCTCTAGACTTGTTCAGGCAGCACCTTCTCTGGCTGATTTGAAATAAAATATCGACGCATTACGAAATGTGATCAAGGTGCTTGACCAACGGGTAGGGGAAAAGAAACTCCTAGGAAACTCTTCCATAAAAATTCTAGAACGGAGATTCGAGTGCTCCCTAGGGAGTCCGCCACGGAGAAGAGCTTGGAGGAGCTCCTCCAGTGGATCCTGGTAAATTGGGAGGAGTTGAAAGAGGACGTGATCCCCGTTGTAGCACCATAGGAATATGTCAGAGAAGAGAGACACTCCCCCTCCGATTGTGCATAGACGATTAAGTCTATGATGGGTCTTCGTTCGGAGGATGGTTTAATTCCGGAGACCGAGGGACGGCATGTGGCAAGCTTTACTCTAGAGGAGGAGCTATAGGTTACCATCGGTCTAGCCCGAGACAAACCTTCCCCGTTACACATAAAAACAGAATGAAGAAGTTAATGGGTGTATACTCCCTAGTACCACCCAATTTGTTCGGAGATGATGGACGTGTACTCTCCGTCTTCACCCAACCAGTTACGAATTAATAGGCTCGATCGGAGCTTGCCTAGCTAGTGCTCCATCAGAGGTTTACTCCACTAGCGCTCGATCGGAGCTTCCCTAGCTAGTGCTACATCATAAGCTTCCATAGCTAGTGTTACATCATAAGCTTCCCTAGCTAGTGCTACATCATAAGCTTCCCCAGCTAGTGCCACATCATAAGCTTCCCTAGCTAGTGCTCCATCAGAGGCCTGCTTTGCTAGGTCTCGATCAAAAGTTTGCTCTACTAAGGTTTCGATCAGGGTTATACCTTGTGTATAACTCGATCAGGGGTTTCTCTAATAAGTAATTATACGTATCGGATTCGAAGAAGTTATATGACGTTTCTCTCCTATAAACTCCAACCTTAACCCTGCGACTTTCCCTCAAGGGTAGTTTTGAGTCACAACCAATAGCCCCAACCTCATGAGCATGCTCGGTTATACGCTCGTCGAGTACAATACGAGTGGATCCATCCTTCTGATGGAATGAATGAGAGCTACGCGCTTCCTTCTTTGGAGTAGTCCTTCCACCACCAGAGGCACCAGAGCCCTTCGAAAGAGGAGATAGAGGCTATTCGCTTCTCTTCAGAATTGGGATGTCTGACTATGCCATGGCTAAAGTCTAGTGCCTTTTGTCTTAAACGATAGGAGGAAGTAAAGCCTCGGGAAAACCTTTGCTTTCATGTGAATGAACTCATTATCATGGAACAATCAAATAACGTAGGATGGCTCGCTACCTCCGTACGAAAATGGTAACTCCTACTAATGTGTTCCCCTGGTGAACTTGGTACCATTGGTGGTCAGGCTGAGCAACCTTTGCTAATTGACTCCGTAGCAGAAGGCCGGGGATACCCACATTTCCTTTCGTGCGTATAGGCTACCAGATGACTAGCTACATCGGTAGCGGAATGTACATACACCATAACTACATTCCTGAGTTGGAAATTTAACCAACTCAAAGGACTAAAGTCCATGATACATCACAAACGGGCGGAGCATGTGGAGGGCTTGCACTCCCAGCCTGACAATAATAAAAATATGTGGTTCAGTACTGCACGAAAGGACAACTCCGTGGAGTGATACCTCTCACATCTTAAGGATGAACCACCTCGACTTAGTTTGGGCATTTGTGATGATCTTCATAAATGATTGACATCCGGAGTGATGGTGCAATCTTTGGTAGGGGTAGACCCTCTGGTCAGCTCATGACCTCCTCCGGAGCGGTGGTGAAATATCTACCCCGAAGTGAAGGTATAGTCTTTGGTAGGAGCAGACTCTCTAGTCAACTCAGTACCTCCTCCAGAGCGGTGGTACCATATCTACCCCGGAGTGAAGGTGCAATCTTTGGTAGGAGCAGACTCTCTAGTCAACTCAGTACCTCCTCCGAAGCGGTGGTACCATATCTACCCCAGAGTGAAGGTGCAATCTTTGATAGGAGCAGACTCTCTAGTCATCTTATAACCTCCTCCAGAGTGGTGGTACCATATCTACCCCAGAGTGAAGGTGCAATCTTTGGTAGGAGCAGACTCTCTAGTCAGCTCATAACCTCCTCCGGAGCGGTGGTACCATATCTACCCCGGAGTGAGGGTGCAATCTTTGATAGGAGCAGACTCTCTAGTCAACTCATAACCTCCTCCGGAGCGGTGGTACCATATCCAACCCTGAGTGGGTGCAATCTTTGTTAGGAGCAGACCCTCTGGTCAGCTCATGACCTCATTCGGAGTAGTGGTGAAATATCTACCCCGAAGTGAAGGTATAGTCTTTGGTAGGAGCAGACTCTCTGGTCAGCTCTTAACCTCCTCCGGAGTGGTGGTACAATATCTACCCCGGAGTGAGGGTATAGTCTTTGGTAGGAGCATACTCTCTGGTCAGCTCTTAACTTTCTTTGGAGGGGTGGTACAACCTCCACCTCGGAGTGATGAAACAACTTTTGGTTGTTACGCCAGATGAAAAATGTAGCACGAAGACATTGACTAAAGTGTCACATATATTAAAAGCATCAATTAAAGGTGTTACATCGGTAGAAACACTAATACGATATAAGCGATTCGATGTTAAGGAACGATTGCGCTGGTTTAAGCACAGAATTTAGTCTGATATGTTAAGTGTAAAGAATAATGTGCAAGTGATCAACACATGTGTTGGGTCGGTACATAATGTGCCATACCGCTGACACAGACACTAGATCGATAGGCACACACACTATAAGAAATGGGAAACATACGTACATGATGAATGAATGATCATAAACGCATGAGCAAATGTAGACATATTGTCATGACAGGGGAATATGCATCCCTCGTTTAAAGTCGGCACTAACTGCCAGAGAAAAGACACTAGCAGATGCTTGGGTAAACTCGCCACTCTTGAGGAGTTTTTGAACAAGTCCCTCGAAGTCCTCTTGGAGGAATCTTAGAACAAGTCTCTTTCGGCTTTGTATTTCTTATACTTCTTGCATCGACTAGGATTTGCCTTCTCAAGGGCATGGTTGTCCTCCCTTTGGTTTGGCTAATTCAACACTAAGGTGCTCTACCTAGGCAGGAAGTTGGGTCTCCTGCTCATTTACACGA
>BQNB010111583.1:0-22323 GCA_026074375.1 Tanacetum coccineum | reverse complement strand
TACAAAGACAAAGACCTTCCTCAATATTCAAACGACAATTCGTATATCAAGGGAGATTATTAGCTTTCAAGATGATGCAAAGTATAAGCATGTTGGTCCAAAGGATGTTCAAGAAAGAATGTACTGGTCTTCATCAAACGACGACTCAAGTGTCGGCTACTTATATCAAGTACATCCACAACAAGGAAAGATTTACAGATCTCGAAACTAAATACAAAGTCAAAATACAATGACAAAGGCTCAAGATCAAAGATCACAAAGCATGAAGGAACAAAGTCTACTACAACAAAGTTCAAGACCAAGTCCCAAGACTCAAGAGCTTAAAGACAATGAAGTTTAATGACCTTACTTTGGAAGTATAACAACATTTACTTTGAGGGAGATTGTTTGCCTCAAAATATTGAGTCAAACAACGAAAGTAAATGTCATTATAGATTATACCGGGTCTTTATGGTTTAGGAACTTTGTAACATTTGTAATAGGCTAGTCGGGTACACGGGCTTGTATTTTAATATAATATTGTACATGTAACGGGTCAAAAGCTCAACCAAATTCGAGCCTGACCCAAAGCCATGTAACTTAGGTGTCATAGGTTATGTGTTTTAATATATATACACCTCTCCTACACATGGAGAGGTGGTTGGTTGTTTTGTTATTCATTTGTGCAAGAAAGAAAACATCCTTCTATTCCTTTCTCTCTCTAAAACTCTTCTACTTTCTCTCTCTATATTTCTAGCTTATTTTGTTTAAGATTTGTGATTAAGATGGTTTAAGTATATGATAACAATATGAGAACACCATCACCTCTACCAAGAGAAAAATCACCATCTCCTCTACATGAACCATCAAAATCCACCTCTACTAAGAACACATCACCAACTTTGTCACCTTCACCAACAAATGTTGGTCCTCTCCTTCAAACCCCCATACCAATGAAATTATCACCTCAAGAAATTCTTACAAATAATTCACCTCCTAACAACCCATATGTTAACACCATGAAAGAACTACCACCTCGATTTGCACATCCACCACCTCTTGATAACTAACCACAACCATTGTTTGTTAACATCAATAACCAACAAAACCACCAATGCAATAACTTCCATCCGAATGCCATGAAATCTTGAACCCTAATGATATCCCACAGTTGCATCACTTCATATGTCGATGTTGTAGCAACATCCGAGAAGAGATCTAAATGCTAAGAGAACAAATTAACCTCATGTTTTCGTTTCTATAACACCACCTTGGCACATCTTTTTCCACACCATATTTTCCACCCAATTAAACAATATAATATTTAGAATTTTTCCTTCGGTTTATATTAAGACATTGTATTTTTAGGATTTTATAGATTATTTTTAATTCTTGTTTGTTTTTCTTCTTTTGTATGTCTAATCCCTTATAATGGATTTGACTTTATATGTATGTGTCTTGTTGATGGTGGTTGTTTATATATGTTTGCGATTGTCATCATTATTATTTGTGCTCGTCTATTTACTTTATTTTGTAGCACACATCCATAGCTCGATTCCTTGGTGCCCCAAACAAAGGGGCATACGCCAAGGGGGAGCACTTGAATCGCCACTTAACTTCCTGCTTCGCAACAAATTATTTTGTTTCGAAAAAAGGTTGAGAAATTGACTAAAACTCACACTAAAAACATATTTAGATTACTTTTAGATAATATGAGTTTATATTTTTTCATCATCAAAAAGGGGGAGATTGTTAATACAAAATTCGCGTAAAAACAATATTTCTATTTTACTATCTTTACGTTTTGATAATAACAACTATAAGTAACATACTACGTAAACTCTATGTAAACAAGTTATTAGTCGTAAGTTTCCGTCTCGACACCAATCACTTAAGGTATGAATAATGGTATTATAAACTTGGATAGTGATCAAAGAACCCATTTTGTCATGCATATTACATTAATCATTTGCATAAACCGTTGTAAGTTTACTTATACCTCATCTAAACAAATGATTTCAAGTAATTTTTTACTTAACAATTAATTAAATGCATTATATAATAGGACAAAATTAATCGCAAGTGATTAACCATTTTAGAAAAAAATCTAACTAAATCTTACCATATCTAGCAAATCTTTCCTTATTTATGTTAAGCATGATTTTTCTTCTAGAAACAATATCTAATCAAATTTCATATTACAATTAGAAGATTTAGATAATGATTTGGAAAGATTTTTGGTTAACCACAAAAGACAAAAGTATGTTGACGGATCCGGAAAATACAAAGATGGATCCCATCTCGTAGGATCTGTGGATCCGTCGGCCTGTGAAAACTGGGCAGACTTTGTGTCTATAGATAGAAGGAATTTGTTTTCATGTTAACTCACTCATTTCTATCTCCTCTCTAGTAAATACACACATACTCTTGCATACATTCATACATACATTCTTTGATCATTACACATGTCTTATAACTATTTCAGGTGATACTACTTTCTAGCAAGTGAAGAACACAAGGAAGATTTCCAAGCTTCAAGTGTTATCACCATTTCGTATTTATTACATTGTTGTGTCATTTATTTCCACCATCATACACCAAAGTTTGTAGTCATACACCATATACCAGATTAGAGTGATCGGTTAGTATTTTAGGTCTTAAAATACATTTTGAAAAAAGGTTGATGCTACCTCGACAAGGAATCGATATCTAGCTTAATATAGGTAAATATTGTAAGCAACGTTGTAAAGTTTTCTTCACAAAAAAGGGAGCTTGTTGATATAGTGCAAGTGAACTCTTGAGTTGGATACTCGAGGAGTGGAGTAGGGCGAAGAGGAGCTTCGTGACCAAACCACTATAAATCATCATGTTATCGGTTTAATGTTCCCTTTACTTACTTATTGCATGTACTTATTTATTTACTTGCTTATCATTTGATTTCACATCAAGTAAACGAATATTTAATTTTATAACGGTAAAAACTATTCAACCCTCCTTCTAGTTTTCTACAAAAAATTTGAGTTGTTATGTTATTATAGGTTTGTTTGAAGATTGGCTTGGAACTGGATGAGTAGATCAAGGATAGTGGTTGCTTGAAATATATTATCGGGAACAAAAGCCTCTTCTCAACGTATAAAGTGTACGACGGAGGTAATGTTGTTTGGTAGTAACTTAAAAAAATACAAGAACCAACAACTTTAGGTCAAGAATTAATAGCAAAAACAGCTCGCAACACCTCTAAACAACTATTATAACATATCAACCACAATAACCGGCTGCAACTGTCATAATGAACAAAACCTCTAAAACAATTATAGCTTTAAACGGCAAATTAAGAGCCCCCAAACTAATTTCAACACAACCTACCACTGAATTAAATAAATTAAAACCTATGACTTACATGCAAGATACGATCACCGGTATAACTCGCTCACCGCACGTCTAACAGTTTGGGTAATAGTTCTCGTATGTGTGGGCTCGATTGTTGTTTGTGCGTGTGGTTGTTGATCTTTTTCTGCATGTGTGCATTTTTTACTCTATATAGTCGGTGTTTGTAGAAGCACCAAAACGACGCCGTTTGGTTCACCAGTAATATTAAACTGCACCGACCAAATAAAAAAGATGTCGTTCTACTCTTAAACGACGTCACCTGCCCAAAGACACTCATAATCGGTCCAGGCCCCACATGAAACGACGTTGTTTTTGCACCACCCTCAAAACGATGTCGTTTGCTTCACTATTGTATATAAGGGTAATAGAAATAAATACTAAAAAAGAAATGAAGGAAAACAAAGATGGGTAGTTTAGTTAATTCATTTTGCCTCGAGATAGAATTTGCAACTATAAGTTCCTCTGCATTTTTGAAAAGATAAGGGGTATGTTTGGCGAGAGACTTATTGGGGCTTATCAGGGCTTAGGCTTTTAAAATAAGTCTACTTATAAAATAAGTCTCTTTTGTCACGCGGGCTTATGAAATGGCTTATAAGTCATAAGTCTCTATAAGCCTTAGCCCCACCCCATAAAAGGGGCTAAAAACTTTAGACATTACTTATTTACTCACAAAAATATATATCATATACAAAAAATTTATTCAAATATGTCTTTTTTAGTAATTTTGCAATAATAAGCCTCAGCTCCAACTCATTTACCAAACAAGTTTACAAAAGTACAAATTTCAATTTCGGCTTATAATATAAATCATAACCTTAGCTCTTGCTCTAGCTCTAACCCCAGCCCAAGTTTCAGCCCAAGCCCATTAAGCCATACATACCCACACAGTAAACCCGCAACTTGATAAAACCAAAAGGATATTTTTTGCAATTTACTTGCACACTTATTTTTAGGGGTGTGCACGGTTCGGTTTGGGTCGGTTTTTGGCTAAAACTGAAACCAAACCGAAATATTCGGTTTTTATAAAACCAAAAATCAAAACCGTTCGTTTTTGGCGGTTCGGTTTTTTTGGTTTTTCGGTTCAGTTTCTTGGTTTTTTCGGTTTCAAGCCGTTTATATTTGGTTGTGGCTAATTTATATTAATAAACTAGTTTTACGTAGAAAATTGGTTATGTTTTTTTTATTTTTTTGTTAATTTGAGTCTAATAATATTTACCAAAATTTCTATAATTATACACAAATAAATGAGATACACACATGCAAGTGAAAATACACATAGTATAATCATTGTTATATATGTAACGATAAATTGTCAAGTAAACACACAAACACATATATATATATATTATAATATAATTTCGCCCACAAAATAAATATGAATTTAAAAATTGGATTTATTATTTATTTATTTATATTATATTAATTATATATTATTATAAAAATGGTTTGGTTCTGTTCGATTTTTGGAGGAAAACTGGAACAGAAATTTTTTGGTTTTTAAAAAAGTAAAAACCTGACGATCGATTTCTAGTTTCGGTCGGTTTTTTCTGTTTTCGGTTTTTTCTGCTCACCCCTACTTATTTTCCACCCGTTTTAATCTTCAGTGGTAGTAGAAAACCCAATCTGTTCCATTTCTGAATAGTCTCGAAAACCCTAAAACAGGAGAAAAATGGAAGTCGCTTCTAAAGCAAGAGAGCTATTCAACAAAGCAATAAGCAACAACACAGTAGTGAACATCTTCCTGGTATCCGCATTCGGGGGTTTAGCATTGAGATCATTAAACCATCAAAGAGAAATAGAAGCCCTTGAATCACAAAGGGATTCACTTGTTAAATCCAACAAGTCAATCAGACAAATGTTGTGGGATTGGAAGCAGAGCTTATATGCTCAAGCTGAAGCTGATGGTAACAAAGCTGTTGTTTCGCTTGAAAAACTTAAGGCCATTTATGGCGAAGTTCCTACACTTGCGCAATCTGGTATATATATTAATTTCTTAGTTTTAGGTTTGATTAGTTTAGAGTTTAGTATAATTGGAATTGGAATTGGATAGGCAGTTTAAATAAGCACCTCCAAAATACCTTTTCAAAACTTCATTTTTCAACGCTCAAATAAGTAGATTATTTTAACAATTTTGCTTTGATCTAAACATTCAAAACTGCTTTATTTGTTTCATCAAGGGCAAGGCGCAATAATCAGTTTCAATCACCCCTTAGTTCTCAAAGATTGGGCAAACTGATTATGATTTGCTGATTTTTTGGGATCAAGGAAATTAGATTAGCATAACGAGGTATAAGCTATCTGAAATACAAGTCATTTTGGAAGTTGGATTGATCTTAATTCAAAGTCTGGTTGGTTATCAACGTTTCAGAGTATTCCAATTCTCAACATTGTGCGTGACAGGTGTTGATTTTTGTAATGATAAATATAAATGCCTTATGGATACCTGAGCTTTAGTAAATCATATGATGTTGGGTTATATTGTAGGTTTGATTGACTAACGTGGTAAGTAGACTTGTTTGTAGCTTAGTTAACTTAATATCAGATTTGGATTAGAGTGTGTAATCAGTTTTTGTCGTTTTTCGGGTATAGTATGCGTGGGTATATTCTTTCTATGGTTTTTATGTGGAAACCATTCATGTAGTTGGCCTTCGATTGTGTTTATCAAATATGCAGAGAATGTGAATGTTAAGACAGTTACCTGTATAAAAGGCAAAAACAAATAGTTTTCGGCAGTTTTTTGTATTTGTTAGCGGTTTCAGCATTGGCCGGTGGTGGTGGTGCTGTAAGAGATGGGGGAAATGCCGAGTGGGTGATGTGTCACTATTTACGTGGTAGCTAGGGCTATAGGCATAGCTAGACATGAGGTAGGTTTGAACTTTGAATGATAATATTGAATAATGGGGTTAATTTGGCTTTTATTAATGCTTTATATTATAGTATATGACTATATGTAGATAAATAATCAGGTTGAAATCTAGATTTAAGCAAGCACTGAAACTGGGGACTTGAATTGGAGTGTTGGAACTACTGTCCTACACATGTGGGATACAACTGACTGGTATGATTCTAAGTCGTACTATTTAGGGGGGGCGACTAGGTTGCTTGTGGTAATTAAAGTGCTTATATAAAGAAAAGCAGATAATCAGTCGTAACAAATACAAATCTGTCGAGAGTGTTTGATTTGCTTCTGCTGTAATTAAATGTGATAATTAGATATGCAACTGTTTGAGCATTTGGCAATTTGCTTATTTAAGAATCAGATGCAAAACAATCACAGTGAGGTTAAGTTGTTTTGATTTTTGAATAATCTATTCAGATTTGCTTAATTATGCATCATGTAAGCAGATAATCTTAAGGTGGTTCAGTTTATCTAAACACCCTAGAGAGTGTTCTGTCTGCTGTATCAAAACACAACTAGCTGATAAGCAGTTTCAGTAAGCAGTCCCTTGTTTTGAGTATTGTGTAAGCTGATTATGGTTATGATATTCTGATAATTTGCGGTCAAGATAAATAGATTTAGATTATGAGGTATGAAGGTTTCTATTACTCTGTATAAAAGTTAATTTTGGTATCCTTTAGAGCATTCAGTTCTTCAACTAAGTGCTTGATGGGTGTTGACTATATATCAGTGAATGTTAATGCCTTATAGTTTACTGTTCAGTTGTACCTGAATTATGATAGAGCGTATAATGCTGGCATGAGTTAGACTTGTTTGTAGCTTAGTTAACTTAGTTTCGGATTTGGACAAGAGTGTGTAGTCTTTAACCTACTATGCAAGCGAACACATTATTTCTGTGAAATGTGGACATTAGGGGAAGATTATAAAGCCTAATGGAGTAAATTTGTTCGTATATTTGACAAAAAAACTACTGTTAAATCTTTGATTCAGTAAGTAAAGATTTAGTTTCCAAGAAACCTGTGATGGAGAGGAGGAAGAGGCAGAGGTACTCAATAGATGCTCACATTACATGCATACTTCTGAATACTTGTATCCTGTAGCCATCTGAAAATTCAACTTTTTTCATTAAGGCCACTCATATTTTGAAACCATGTTATAAGCTACTAAAGGTTGTATTCAATTTTGTTTATACCAAATCCATTGAAAATATCAAAAATGCTTTTAGATTGTATATTACTCTTTAGAATAAAAGACTTAATCAACTCACAAGACTATTATGTCTTTTTTTTTAATATTAGAGGGAACTTTCGTCCATCTTCACAATATTTTTTGCCAAATTGGGATAAATGAAAAGGAACACAAATTGGAGGCTCATTTAAGTTGTTCACTAATGGTGGCACCGTGGCTTTAATGAAAAATGTTAGATAGAGTGGATGCGTAACATTGTGTGCTCCTTTACAGTTGTCCGTACCATTGTCATCATGAAACGCGACAGCAAGTAGAGCTTCGGCACGGGATCCATGATTCACTAAATCCTACAATGTGGTATTGGTATGAGAGAGGTAGACTCATTTCGGATCGCTTTGGTGCGGTATACCCAAATAAATGTTATGAGTTTAAACACGTTTTTCCTTTATATTAATTTTCATTCTTGAATTAAAACAAGGAGTGAAAATTATCAATTTAATTCAAAACCTACCATATTCCATTTATATTAATTTTCATTCTTTTAAAAGAATTTGATACGCTTGCATGTCTTCCAGAATTCACCCAAAAATAAACCAAGTGAACATAACTCGGTGATTTTGCACTAAAATCGTAGTACCCAGTTTATTAAATCGCCGATCCCATGGCCATTGGTACACTGAATGGATTGATTTTGGTACGCCAAACCACATTGCTTCAAAACGGTAAATCAGCAATCCAGTCCGTGATCCCAAGCTATCCAGAATGCTAACGTACCACGTTCTGGTACGTGCGATCCAGAACATAGTTAGTGAGCAAGCTAGTGTTTCCTGTGACTATACTCCGTACTTGTTCTCGTCCATCCTGCTGTAAATCATACTAATATTTTGTGGGAAATGTTGAAAAAGATTCACCTCGATCAGTTGCAGATCCTACTAGCAACAAGATACAAAATAGGAATAGAAATAAAAGATGAGCAAAAAATGGACTACAAGTTTCTACTAGTACTTTATTTTGGTTTTTCTGTGCTAATCAAGTTATTATCATATTGGTATTATGGATCAAGCAATACCTTAGAACCTTCTAATCCCCTAGCTTCTTTATATTTATCTTTAATAGATCCGAGTTATATTTGACCCGAATTAGGCTTTGCGGTCATCCTGTATTTAAGGGTTGCCTTTAGTAGCTCTAGTAAGCAACCTTACTATGGAAGTTATAGCATTGTTATAATTTATTTTTGATTCCCTTTGATTATTACAAAAAAAAGGAAATCTTGTGCACATCAATTCTTTACTGTAACGGTGACCGGGCAAATAGGTCATTTGAACTTGAAAGTTTGTCAGATAAGAATGCATCTCTATCAGTCTTTACAATTTGATATCCATTTAGTAAATCTTGTTTCAATTTTACGGAATGGAGGCTGTATGTGCGTTATGTAACATCTTTTGCTCTTATCTTTGCATGCAGCTGGAACTGCTGAGAAGAAAGATGTGAAAGCATATGCAAGTAAAATCATGATCTGAATTTGTTCTCCAACTAGAAGGATTAGTACAAGGTCAAAAGGGTGTCGATTAAGCATGAATGAATATCATGATGGTCCACTGATCATTTTCTTGTTTTATATGGAATATATCAGCGTCTAGGAAATTTGCATTGTCTGATGAAAAATAACAATTAAATCTTTGCTTCAGTACTCACTAATTACTTTTTCTAAGAGCAGATCGAGTGCCTAAGGACATTATTGCTCACCAATAATGATTTTTTGGGTGATAACGACTGAGCAACAGCGTCAATCTCAATTGGTTAAAAGTCTTGTTATTTTACTGTATAAGAATTGATATATGTACTCAATGATGCACAAATATGCAATTAGTAGCGTAACATCAAACCGCAATATTAATTTGAGTCAGGAGACCAGTTGGTTGTGAGTTTGTGAACCATGAGTCGACTGAGTCTATGGCAGACATGAATCCAAGTGGCTCTAAATTAATACAGACGAGCAGATTCAATAGCTTGAAATGCCAAGTGTCTCTATGACTCTATCATTGTCTAGAGGAGTTACTTTAATCTGTATTAATTTAGCTAGTTATTGTACTTATTATGGTTAATAAAACAATGTTCAGTTGCAATTTGAAAGAATAAACGATGTTGACTGGTGTTGACATTGTTTTTCTAAAATAAAATTTACATTACTGGCATCTCATAAAAGCTTTTAGAGTGAGGGGTATCATGGCGCCTCACCCTCGCCGTGTCTACGGAGCCCGCCAAGTGGCCAAGCGCCATTTAACCGGCGTGAGTGAAGACCAAAAGAGGACAAAAAAAGTTGTTTTTCTGGTGTGAATGGGGTCCAAATAGCGTGTAAAATGGGTGTTACGAGTGAGTGGTTATTTTGGTGTGTAAGTGTTAAAAGAGAATATTAAGTGACGTTGAAGTAGCACTGAAAAAAGTTTTTGGCGTGCCATGGTACCCTTTGCTCTTACAAGGTTTGGGGTAAATAGCACGTGAATCTGCGCCATAGTTGGCGTCACAACTTCATAAGCCTCTTTGTTATTTTCGTTATAACAAGACATACGGTCAAGTGCACTTGTGGTTAATCACCAATGCTCGGCCAAATCCTTGGCATGAAATTTCTCTTAATTTATTTACAACTGTAATACATCACCAACTACTAGCAGGGTACCGCTGTAACTTAATTTTCGGCGAACAATATTTTTAATTTTGTGTTTTCCTTACGATGATATCACGGCAAACGATAATTTAAGGTTTGAGTAACCTTTAGCCATATCAAACTAATAGGTAATTTACAAAATGTCGTCTAACCACGTAATGTCGATGAAGGCGATGATTTTTGATGATATTGTTTCTAGGTCGTATTATTGGTGCAAGTACCGTTGTAAAGCAAATAAAATGTGATATGTGAAAAAATTGAAGGGGGTTGAATAGTTTTATCGTTTTTAGCGTTTTAAAATGATTGTTTCAAAAAAGTTTTATATCGATCAATCAAATACAATAAGAACACCACATAACAAACAATAATAACAATGAAATCTAAAAGACAAGACAAAATTTTTTTTAGAATGGCATAAAAGACAAGACAATAGTAAAGAGTTAGAAAGATCAAACCATAACACGAAGATTTATAGTGGTTCCGTAACGAAACTCCTCTTCGCTCAACTCCACTCCCCGAGTACCCAACTCGAGAGTTCACTTCACTATCTCAACAAGCTCCCTTCAGGCGTAGAAAACCGTACAACGTCGCTTAATCCAATTTCCGACACTAAGCTAAATGTCGAGTTCTAATCTAGCTAGAACCAATCTCTCACATAAGTGTATTTTCCGAACTAAAATACTAACATAACCACTCACGCATTTTCAGGACTAAAATACTAACCCGGTCTAGCAACTAAACAAAATTGAAGGTTATGTAGTTGATGTACAACAATATACAACAAGGGTGTAACAAATGTTACGAATGCACAAGCTACTCAATAACACTTCGTATCTTGACGATTACGTGTGTTCTTCTCTTGCACTTGAATGAATGGATGATTAGATCACTTTTAAACAAGCTTAAACAAGTTTAATGATCAAAGAAATGTGGGATTAAAAGACAAAAATTTAAGCTGAGAAAACTGTGTGCAAAAGGTGAGTTTTATTTGAAAATGATCAACTATTTATAGGCAGCAGAAAACTCCTCGTCCAGTAGGGATGGTCCTACGGATCCCTTATATTTAAGGGAGCCGTCCTAAACATACGCTCATGTATTTGTTTTTTTTTTGTGAAATGTTTCTTTGGTGAAGGTTGAACTTGCTTTTTTTTCTTTTTTTTTTGGGGGGGCAGTTTTGAATTTTGAAATAAATATCAAATAAAATATTTCTTAATTACACAAAAATAAATTGTCTAATTAGTTTTTGTGAAATTGTTTTGTTACATTTATAAAAATGTACAATGTAAGACAATTTTATTTCATTGATCATCCATCAAGTTTAATGTTTGTTTGTTCATACCTTTAGTGATTTAGGTCAAAACGGAAATTTACGACTAATAACTTTTTTACGTTTGTTTTTGACGTAGAATGTATTTACATTTTGTTATTATCGAAACGTAGAGAATTTGAAAAATATAAATGACGTTTTTAAACATTATTTGTATTAATATGATTTTATTATATTTATATAATATAAATCTACACCTCCTAATTTACGTATAACCAAACTTTGGTCCAAAGTTTATGACAAAAAATTATGTCATTTATGTTTCTTTCTTAGTACTCGGTTTAAACAAAAATACGGCCCATTTATCTTTAATGTCTTCAAATTGTTTAGTATTAGTCAAAGCCCACAACACTACTTTAACCTAAAAATCACTTGATACCCTAAAGCTAAAACTACTACACATTTATCAATTTTTTCACAAACCAAACGCAGTCACTCATCTTTATTTTTCTCTAAAATGCAACCATCCAACTCTCTTCACAAAACAATCTTTTTTTTAACAATCAAAAAGATTATACCAACTTTGTTTCTCCTAAGATAAACAAGAATAAGATCTCCATAAATCCTTATAAAGAATCTTTGAACGATTTCACATTTTGTTGTCCAATATCTTCGGTGATGGTTTCGAACAAAGCGACCCTTTCTGTCTTTTGTTGAGATCGAAAAGGTTTGTTATCCAAACAACAAAAATCAATGATACAAGCCTTTTGTGACGTTTTGTTGATGAGTGTCGCTTAAAGATCTTGTTACAAGGTCTCAGATAGGTTTGCTTTCTTAAAACAATTCAATGAAGGGTTTGTTATATCGATCTTTAAATTTTTTGTTAACATCACTTGAGCAATGTGATATTAGTATTGATTTTTAGTTATTTGTTTTTATTATTTTTGTCCATCAACTATATTGCTTTTGTATTTATAGAATGGTGGTGTGTTGAGATATATATATGACATTGTTAGAAAGATTGTATTGCTAGTGGTATTATGAGAATGGTAAATGTTGTAACTGATTGGACTTGGGAGGAAAAGGCAAAATGTGGTGGCAGATGTAAGATTGGTTATGTAGATATGTTGTTTCTTTTAATTGCTTGAATTATGTAATTGGTTGTGTTTGATTTATGTTTTAATTGGTTGTAGCTTGCTTATATTTTACAATGTGAAAATATTGTTGTACCTTTGAGTAATGTGGTGTTTTAAGAGTAGTAGTATTAATTATGTGTTTTAATGTTTTTTAAATTAAAAGGTTGTAAACATAACTTTCTAACTTGTATTGCTACTTAAAAGTTGTTTAGTTACGGTGAAACGTTATATTTAAATATTGTACAACTAGCATAAAGACCCGTGGACTCACGGGGTATCTTAATGTATTTTTTTTATGAAGTAAGATATATATAAAAGAAATAATCGAACGTAAACATGCTCGTAATATATGAAATAAATAATCAGAGAATTTGTGAATTATTCGATAAAAATTTGAGTTTGTAACAATTATAATAATATACGTTCATGCAATTTCTGTCTTCAACTTTGATGGTCTTGAATAGCAAATGACGTATGTGAGCGCTAATCAAGTTGACATCCAATGTCTATTTCGTGAACACCTAATAGTCAATAAAACATGTAAGTAAAAGTAGAATGTGCTAAATTATCTATTAGAATTTAAAATATGGTAAAAAAACATTTTAAATGTAATTGTACATACCTCTTAAACCTTGTTCATAAACCTTGTATTACTTCTTTGTTGACCACATTTGTAGTAGTTTTAGATATATTATCATCTTGATCACACACTACAACCTTTAAACTTTTTTTCTTTTCACTCTTGAAACGACAGCGTATAGTTGTCCATGTGTGAAAACACGACGTGACGGGTACAAACCAATTTTTGAAAGCGATTGACCCTGGCTTTTGTTAATTGTCATTGCAAATGAAACTGATAGAGAAAACTGTTTTTTGATGATCTTTAGCGGTAAACGTTTATCGGACGGAGTAATTCTCACCCTCGTTATGATAACTTTCTTTCCAAAGTTTGTTCCGTTAATGAGTTGTGCACTAATGAAAGTTCTTGCCGATTCAAGAACTTGTAATCTTGTCACATTACACAATCCATCGTTTGCTTCTCCAAGCTCGTCGTCTCCGACTTTCAATATCCATTCTGCAAATTCCTGTATTTCTGTGACATCTTCAGGGCGTGCGCCCATAGTCAACCTCATTTTCGCGGTCAACTTAAGAACTTTGCAATGATCCCACAAGTACGATTGCTTTAAAGATGCACTTACATTGTCTTGTCGTGAAACTTTTGGCATAACCTGGAGAACCTCCCTAAAATCACCGCTAAAGACAGTGCCATGTTTCCAAAAGGCTGTACACACTGTTCATACCTATTCTTACGTAATATGTATTTTAAAGAGCGATCTAAGGCCTCAAAACACAGTTTACTTTCCATGGGCGCTTCATCCTAAATAATAAGTTTACATCTCTTTAACAATGCTCCTAGTTCATTTTGAGCACAGGTAAAAGTCTAATCAACATTGATAGGAATATGGAATCTAGAATAAGCAGTTCGGCCTCCCAACATCAATAAAGATGCAATGCCGTTGGATGCCACGTTTAATACTATATCACATCGTCTTCTAATACCGGCAGCAAGTGTTTCCATAGGACGGTCTTCCCGGTACCTCCGTATCCGTATACAAAATACACACCCCGTGTTCCCGTTTCAACACAGTTCATGATGGTGTCATAGACACCCTTTTGTTTCGTGGTTAAAGAGACGTATAGGCGTTCATATTCAGATTGTAAAAGCAATGGGTTATAATCCGTCTCATCGTGTATAATAAGTAAATAGACGTAAAGAAATTATTAATTAAGGAGTTACGTGCGTAAATAAATTATCAAAGAACAAAGAACGTAAGTAAGTTTCATATTTATTGACAGGAATAATAAGTAATATGTCAATCATACGATAAGCAATTTAGTTTGTAACTATTACAAATAATCGTGCATGTATCGTCTTTTCCAGCTTTGATAGTTTTGAAGAGCCAAGGTATGCAGTGAACATCAAACACTTGAGTAGCCGATGTTCATTCCGTGAACACCTCAGAAGTTAAAGAAAAAAACAAAAGTGAAAGTATAAAGAAGTTACGTGTTCGAATAAATTAACAACGAAAGTAAACATGTTCCATTTATTTTTTATTGGAATAATTGGAATAATAAACAATATGTCAATAATACGATATTTGTAACACATACTTTTTTCAAAATCTTCCAAATCATAACACATCAGTCAAAAGAAAGATAAACATCAAGTCAAAGCAATTGTTACTTTAGATTATAGTTAGCACATCGCAAATTAAATTGTAGTTATTAACCAATAAGAATGCTTTGAAAAGCTCATCTAGTTTACCTTCCTATGTATCACACGTCAAACGGGTTAAATTTAACATTTCAGTTGCAAAAGAAAACATCCCATATTGCTTACTTGTGCAACCTATATAAATTTGGCATCTGTACACATTAACATCACGTTGCTGCATCTTGTCAACCGGAATAAATCCAAATAAGCCATGGCCTAACATGCTTAAGAATTTCAACTTTATTGTAGATATTACTAAGAAACTAATTTACTCATTTTTGCTAACCATGGTAAATATTCTTGATCTCTTTAATCTAATATCACTATCGACCTTTTAAAAAACTATCTTGTAATTCCTCCTCTCTCACCATTTCCACAACGATTTTGTAAAAGATGTTGTGTTCACCATAGATACTAAACTTATTTACGATATAATTATTTTTATATCAAATGAAATGTATTTTTTTTTGTAAAATCCAACATAATTTTTATTTTGCTCATTCTATTATTAATTCATTTAACGCCATAGAGGCTTGAATCAACCCACTCATAGATAGATGACTTGATGACACTTCTAACTATGGTACATGATTCTTGAGAAATATAGATGCAAACTACTACTTTACTATGGTAGTGTGACACTACCAAACAATGAAAAGATAAGAGAGTACATCACGCCTTACATAATTAAATGTAATTCCAATATATAGCTTTCAAAGCTACTACAATTGGTGGCAAGACATATTTATATACAAACAATATTCAAAAGAACTTGAATTGTATATACGTAAGCATCCATCTTGACAACCCAAAAACACAACTATATTGACAAATATGCTCATCTATATCTATACTATTATATAAAGCATTTATAATGTGAGACCCATTAAAAATTAAGATAAGGAGGTGCAATCTTGACCATCCATCTCATTTTAAGAAACCACATCATAAAGTGACATGTGTCACCTTTTGATTAAAAATTCACCTCTATTTTTAAATTGAAATATCTTTTTATCAATTTAATTTTATTATGATCTAATTTCACTATATTTTTTAAAATTTTATGCTCTTTCATTCAACATCCATTTTGATATATTCTTATAAATTTTTTTTTACATTTTTAGCGGGTTAATTTTATGTTGATTTGTATTTTTTACAACTTTAACCTTAATTAAATATGAACTTGATACGTTAAAACTATATATTTTCGGAGAGAGTGTTGTCTTTTTACATGCGAGAATGATGATGTTAATATGGTATTGCGGGAAAGCTACGGGAAACTCAAACGAACACATACAACGAACACATACATTCAAAGTGTTGTGAAATGAAATTACTAAGCGGGTAGGAAATTGCGTAAAGAGTTGAGTTAATAAAATTTTTATTGTCGTCGCTATGCGCGGGTAACCAACTAGTTCACTAAAATGAGTTTGAGATTCAACATCCCATGAGTGTTGCAATAAACATACAATCTGATCTAACCAAACATGTATGATCATTATACATTTTCAATGATTTTTATAAATTTTAATATAAATATCCAAGTGATACTAACATCAACTGAAAGCAGAACTCTTGCCTGATATCCCCGTTGTGGCATGTTTTGACACCAATCCGGCTTAAATGGACGCGTCGCTGAAATCTTCTTGGCTGTTAGATGACAGTATGTTTTAACATCGTACCAATGAATTGGTTTCAGGATCGCAGATACCTAAACTTTTCCAATCGTCCATCCTTTCTGACCCGGATTTCCTATTAAAAAACATATTAACTACTTAACCACAATCCGACCGCATTTTGGCGACCGTAGACCAGGTTTCTTTTGTAACTAATTTCGTTTTTACCCAGTTGACCCATTAAAAATACAACACAACCCAAATAAGACAACGCATTAGTAAAGTGCCAGAAATGCCATTTCTGATTATAAAAATTACGACAATATCAGATCAATCTTGTACAACAAAAGGTTTAAATCTTATATAAAACAATAATACCCAAGCCAGCTATAGATCGCTAACCATCCAGATGATGCCAAGATTGTAGTGTGGCATACAATACGTTGTTTTCATGTAACAAAGACATAACATTTTTGTCTGTTTTGAGTACGAAAACTATTGTATAGCAATAATACACGCGATTCATTTTGCTTAGACTTTGGCGAAATGATTATGCATATAAGTTTTTCTATGATATGTTTGTAGTTTGGGTTGAATGTTTGAAAATAGTTTAAATCAGCATTCAGGACTAATTTTTTGTCGAAATTCATTAAAGGATGCATTTAGGAAGCTACAAATTAAAATGATCATTCAGGATAATGTTTTCCGGATACTTTGTATGTCCGTCAGTTTAAGCCACACACATAACCAAAATTATATGAAAATTATGCAAAAGCAAAACCTTATATGATGGCATGTCAATCTAAGCCACATACAAAACCTAAATTATCATTGTTGATAGTCTTGAGTCTGATGAAATAAACCAATCTCGAATGACCAATATCTAACCTATAGTGTCTGTTCAAATTAAGAAACATGAGGAGTGTATAACCTGTTTATTGGTTGGACATGGCAAGATTTCAATCGCCATGAAAGAAAAGATACCCCAAAGAACTGATCTCAGAATGAGTTTAAGAAACAGGTATAACAGCAACACATCCCAGCCGTCTAAGTAAGCTACAAAAAATACAAATTACGGGAGTCATGCACAGGTTATACAAAATTCGGAAACCACATAATAAAAGAAATTGTATCAAACACGTCGACAATACCTTAAATGCATTCTTAGGTAATTGACCCTAAAATTAATATATAGAGAACATCGTTATATTCAGGGGCGGAGCTAGGGGGTTCCCGGGGATACACGGGAACCCGATGAAATTTTGTCGCGTAGTGTATATATTTGCTAAAAAACTCGATTTTTTCAGAATGAACCCGATCCCAAAATTATGTGTTACATAAATACTCGTACTAAAAATTTTGTGCACCTAATGACTTAATGCTCTGGGTCCGCCCCTGGTTATATTGTTAGCAATTAGCTATCATGGCTTTAGTTTTGAGATGCCATACTTGAGTTGAACTCATAGTATACAGTTGACATAACATTTAGAATCAAAATATACAAATTTGTATTTAAGAAGAAACAAAGATGCATATACCATTTCCAGATCCCTACTACATGTTCTCCCAGTGTGCACATCTTCCATTTCTTTTGGAATAAAATTGACTGTATTCTAATGTACAACTAAAATATGCTAAAAAAGAAAAGAAGAGAGGTGACCTCATCTACCTGCACAGCTTATGTTTCTTAGGAGTCTGGATGGCCTTGACGGGTTCTACACTTGTCTCCTACAGTTTTCTTTCGACAAAATTCCACTTATGAAATCAAGCATACGAAAGTTAATAAAATTATTGAGAAAGTAATAGCTTAATTACCTCATTTGGTTTTTGGTAGCTTCAAGGGTAGTAGTTTCACTACTGCCAAAGCTGTACCAAAGACAAAATATCTTGTTTCTTGTGCCTAAACAAAAAACAAAAAAACTTATTACCAGCTTATTTTAAAATAGCTTATTTCAAACTACTTAAGCAAATTCTTTTTGGCTATGTAATGATATTTTCTATGAACTTGTTCTAAAATTTAAACTTGGACGACTTATTTTGGTAAGTCAACATTTACCTAATCAAAAGTCTTAAACACATACTCCTACATATAATCGGCTGAAATTCTTAAAACTGCACAAATTAGTCATGTGCGCAGAGGTTATTTACTGGGTCAAAACGGTTTAAAACAGAATCATTCTTTCAAGACGGTTTAAAACCGAACCAAACCAATAATAAAACATGTTTACCACTGCCTATTAGAGATACTTAGATGTAATATTCAAATAAGTAATCCCATATAACCATATACAGAGTTTTTTAAGAAATCCACCATTTCCAAAACGTATTTGACTTGATACGACAATCCCAAACAACCCCTATATTCCTTTAAGAACTAACTTCGGATAATGATAAGTTTAATGGAGAAGAAACCTTACCGGGTACAAAAGAAAATCTGAAGCCATCAATTTATTTTTCTCCACATCGTCGCCATCCTCATCCACATTCTTCTTATTCGACTTAGGCCACGTGGCAACACCCGCATCACCGTCATTCCCCACCGGTTTGCCTCATCGTCTGTTTGAACACACATATGTATTAAATATACTCCCCATAAATCATGAAACCAAATCAATTATACTTAAGAAACAAATCAATTATAAACAACTTCACTTACAAAAACAACAATTTTGCTTCAAAAATATCATACCATGTTACTAAAATTCCTTTAAAACATTTCATCAAACACATCGCCCTATTTAAATGAATTACAAACCTTTGATCTTCTATCTTTATATTCCGACACAAAACATGTATCACTAAAAATGACACCAATTTTTACATTTACTATATCTAACCACCCTCATATCCACAATCGGAAAATTTAGAAGTAACAAATTAACACATGAAACTAAACAAAAGAAGATAAATTGATACTTACAAATATTCAAATGCGGTGATTTAATATTACATGCATAATCAAAAAAGAACATTATCATTCTTTTATTGAAATTAATCAAAGCCAAATATATTATAAATTGAATCGAAACCCTAAATAAAAACGACCCATCAAATAGTTTATGTTGGAAATTAAAAGCTTCTACAAGTTTATACTGCTGATGGACTTAGTACTGCTATTGAAGATTTGTACTACTGTTGAAGATTGAAGAATATAGACTAAGTCATTAGTACTGCTAGTTATAATAGTTAGTACTGCCAGTGCATTGTTAGTACTGCCAGTATAGTTAATACTGTTAGTTAATAGTTTGTACTGTTAGTATATTATAGTTAGTACTGCTTATGTGATATGCATGAGTTATATTAGGAATAGATAAGCATGATCACTTAACGCGTTTTGTAAGCCCATTAGGGTTTCCTTGGTGTATAAAAGGAACCCTTACGGCATAGTTAGAGATAACGAATCCAAGATAGAAAAGTCATAGTTATTTAGGCAAAACATATAGTTGTTTTGTGAATCATTCAATATATTGAAAGTTTAGAGAAAAGTTCTTGTGTTACTGTCACATTGTTTCTTCTGGTGTATAAAGATTAGTTTTCGCATAATCTTTATATATTACTTAGGGTTTCTATCAGAGTTGTTTTAGATTTATCTAAGATAACTAAAGCTTTAACAAGCTAATCAAACATCTAAAAGGGGATCAACATTTATGCTTTCGGTTTGGTATGTGTTTAAAGATCGACTTTCATGAGGTAGGTTTTCAAAGACTCTAGGGACAACATTTGACAAAGAGCTAACAAATTAAGGTAATAAAGGAGTGCTAGAATGAGAATATTCTTCATCATTTTCATTTAAGTGATGAGATGAAGATAAATGATTAAGAGCGGTGGAGGAAGAGCTAGGATTTGACTCACGACATCTTTTCGTGCCATGATCCGATAGCGTCTTTCACTCGCAATGAGGAGCGAGGGGGTGCATGACTCGATCATACAAGATGTAGCGATCAATTGCTAACTCGGGAAAGTTTGACGCAACACGATTAAATAATCTAGTTAAAAGTATTCCATAGGGTAGAATGACTTTAGGATTGTTTCTAATCCCTTCCATTTGTTTAAGAATGAAGAATGCTAAATTATACTTTGTAGAGGTTTCGATGCAATAAAGCATATGACAAAGACATGCAGGGACATGTTCTCGATGACCTCCTAGACAAAACACATTTTCATGAATAATTTCAACACACGATTTCATATGAGTTTGAATTTCGCGAGTTAAAATTTTGTTTCATTGACCATAATAGTTTTCTTATTTTTAGTACGAGTTACTTGACCTTGTCGAGGAGTTTTAATAAGAGACTTTATGACCCTTGGAGAAGGAGGAATGGTTTTATAATGACCCTTTAACGGAGTATTTATTGCCAAGTAATCAAGTGACCACATGTCGGTGTATGAGACGTGGCCTTCAAACGGAATTTTTAAGATATGATCGAACTCTTCGACAGTGAGGGAAAATGACTTATTTTAAATCACAAAGTTGACAACAAAGTGTCCATTAGAATTATAGTCAAAAGTGAGTTGGCTATAAAACTCAAGAACAAAGCGAGGAATAATTTGTTTGTTTATGTTCACCAAACATTCAAAACCAATTAACTCAAATTTGGCAATAAGATGACCCATGTTTTCAAAATTTTGACTCACAACCCGACCCTCATGAAGTACCGTTTTTCAAGACTTGCAATGGTGTTTCGTAATGGTTAATCAAATTAATTTGATATGAGTGAAATGTAGTTGCGGGTATTTTGGTGATCTAGTCCGGTGATTCGAGGCATTGTCACCTAAAATAAAAACAACCAATATCATATTTTATTATCTTACACTTGTATTGTCATTTTGAACTCGTCCCTAGTGTGTGCCTATATGTACCAAATATGGAGTAATAGTTAACTCGACCTAGAAATAAAAACCTCAGAGTTAACCCAAACGATCCTTAATTTGATTTTGCTTATCCAAACATGTCGAAAAATACATATGAATTATGTATCTGGACTTTTGTTCATGAGATCATTATGCATGTATGCAAAAATGTTTTTAGAATGTATTAACAATGCATAACAACAATTTTATTGTGATCCTAACGTGAGTGATTTTAAAAATAAATTTAGGGTTTTGTGCGAAAATAATTTTTGATAAAACACACTTCAATCTTGCAAATCCTATGTCTACGGGGAGCATATTAGTTATACATTTTATTCTAGTAGTCCTAATTGTACACAAACACAAGAAAAATGAAAATCCCCAATTTTGAATTTTTGTTCAACATGAACCCTAGACACAAATTGGAATGAAAATAGATGAAGTGACTTACAATTGATTATCTTTGTGGTGTTAGGATTGATTATTAATTTTGATTTGATCTTCAATTAGTGTTTTGATGGTTGATTTTAAGTTTTGGTGGTTTTTGGGTCGTTGTTCGTCAATAGTGGAAGAGAGGGAGTGTTTGTTTTTGTGTTTTCAAAAGTTGAAGGTGGCAGACATATGTTCTCACTGGTGGCAGTCCCATATCGATATAGGGGCTGCCAGTTTTAATCTGGGGGCCGCCCTCAACTGAGGGATTTTGGGCTGAATTTTGACAAAAAATTTACAAAGAGGAGTGGCATTTTAATTTGCATTTCGCGAATTAAAAATGTTCAAAGTACTTCGGACGAAGTATTTAAGTTGTCACGACACGGAGTGGAACACGGACTAAAATCACGACAGAAGAAAGAGAAGACGATTTATGGAATGTGTTCCATCATTCCTAAACCAATACGTAGATAGTTAAACGATTCACGTTTAAGGGGTTTTGTATGAATGTTAGCGATGTTATCGACGGACGACACTTTTTTGATAACTATATGTCCTTTTTGGACATTATCACGAAGAAAGTGGTGACGAATTACGTCGTAGTCAATAAGAGCTTGTTTCATCCATA
>BQNB010111581.1:12117-22323 GCA_026074375.1 Tanacetum coccineum | reverse complement strand
TCTGTTAGGTATGTTGACATGTATAGATCACAAAGTCCTAGATGGAATCAAAGAAATTGGAATGGTTAGAAGTCCAATCAATTAGGAAGTGATTTTGTGATGTATAACAAAGCTTGTTTTATTTGTGGGAGTTTTAATCATTTGCAGATTAATTATACTCACCATCAAAAGAAAAAGGTGGCGACTGGGAATAATTACAACATGGTGGATTATGACTATTATGCCAAGACCTCACACCCTAGAACCCACAGAAATATAACTCTAAGAGAAGTTTTGCTGAAAACTGGCCTAAAACAACTTAGTACTGTTAGGCATGTTTATACTGCTTACCCCAAACAAACAGTTCATAGTGCTAAATCAATGTCACATTTTTCTAAACAAGCACAATCAACTATTCAGAGGCCCTTTTATAAGAAAACAACATTAACTAACAGGTATTGTCATCAAAAGATTAATACTGTTAGGCCCAGAGTAGTTAATACTGCTAGGCCTTACACATCATCGGTTAATACTGTTAGGCCTAGAGTAGTTAATACTGCTAGGCCATATACAACATCAGTTAATACTGTTAGGGGAAAAGGGGTTAATGTTGTTAAGACCTCAGCATGTTGGGTTTGGAAACCCACCAGACCTAATGGTGCATCACTTGTTTTCAACAGATATAACTACATTGATGCACGAGGCAGATCCAAGTCAGTAATGGCTTGGGTCCCCAAAGGAATCTAATTTCCTTATTTCTATGTGCAGGGCAATCCACAATTGAATGATAAAGGTTTTGTTGATAGTGGATGCTCAAGGCACATGACTGGTAACATAGCTTATCTTTCAAATTTTAAGGAATTTGATGGAGGTCGTGTTACATTTAAAGGAGGAGCATATGGTGGTAGAATTACTGGTAAAGGTACATAATTGAATGATTGTCTTGATTTTGATGATGTATACTTTGTCAATGAGTTAAAGTTCAACCTTTTTAGTGTCTCACAAATGTGTGACAAAAAGAACCATGTCCTTTTTACTGACACTGAATGTCTTGTCTTATCTTCTAATTTTAAGTTGCCTGATGAAAATCAGATACTTCTTAGAATTACTAGAGAGGACAACATGTATAGTTTTAATTTAAAGAACATTGTTCCTAAAGAGAATTTAACTTGTCTTATTGCAAAGGCTACATTAGATGAATCAATGCTCTAGCATAGAAGGCTTGGTCATATTAATTTTAAGAACATAAAAAGTATAATTAGTATTTCTAGTTATACTTAAGACTGCTTGTTAAAACTGTTAGTCAAAATTAATACTGCTATACAAGAAAATGTTTTGGATTGTGTTTTTCTTGGTTTTGGACTAATATACGCAGGATAAGCAAAGCAGTATGAATGGATATAGTGATTGCTAACCTCTGATGCATTATTTAAGGGGAGGCAAATGATGCTCATAAGCAGTAATGAATGAATGGAAAGATGTGTTCCATAGGAAAATTCAAAAAGGTCAGGACACTAAGGTACCTTAGTCTGGTGGTCCCCCTGAAAAAGGTTGGTGATGAGGCTATCCATAAGGAGTTGGGTGACAGAATGGAAAGGGCTGCCACTACTGCTTCTAGCTTAGAAGTAGAGCAGGACAGTGGTAACATAAACTAAGACCCAATCCATGGCAACACTTAATAGATCAAGTCCTTAGGGAACTGGTTTAGGTAGTGGTCCAAGGTGCCACTTTACCGTATTGGGGATGTAGATGCTCAAACTAGGTTTGAGACTGCATCTAAAAGTCCAATAACCCACCTCTCTCAAGAGTTAACACACTTGGAAGTGGGTTGGATAGTATGAAACTTATGGAATTGATGAAATTTGTACAAAACTGTGTGATTTGGTGAGCAAAAAGAATAGAGAGATGTTGTGAGTATAAAATCAGAAAGAGAGAAGTGTGTAAATGAAAAACAGACAGAGTGATAAGTGAGTAAAAGAGATGAGAGAATTTGTGAGAAAAAAAACAGAAAGAGAGAATGTGTGATACTTTTTGGAATGAAATTAAGGTGACTATTGGAGCTTTAATGATAATGCTGCTCAGCTTTACCTTACTGCTGTTAAGCTTAAGTTACTGCTGTTAGGATTAAATTATTGATGCTCGTATTTGTTTATGCTGCTAAGTATACACTTACTGCTGTTAGGCATAAGTTAATGCTGCTAGGCATAACTTACCACTATTGGGTTTAGTTAAAACTGTTAGGCTTAACTTAATGCTGCTAGTTTAAGTTAATGTTGTTGAGGGTACTTTACATAAATAGATCGTTTGACTCGATTAAAGGTTTTTATCACTTGCCATAATCGAATTCATACATTCAAATACTCTGTACACCTAAACCTTAAATCAATTTCATCATTGTTCATCAAAACCCATCACAATGTTAACACCTACATTCGTTGAAACTCACAATTTAGTTGCGTTCTTAGAAAAACCCATTGAATCTGAAGGATTTCAGCAAATTATTGATTTTCTCAAAGCTAAACCAATCAAATATGCTCTAATGGTGAATCCTACAGTTTATACTTCATGTATTAAACAGTTTTAGGCTACTGCAAAGGTGAAGAAGGTTAATGATCAAGAGCAGATACAACCCCTAGTTGATAAGCAAAAGATAATCATTACAGAAGACAGCATTAGACGTGATCTTAAGTTGGATGATGCAGAGGGATCTACATGTCTACCCAATGCTACTATCTTTGATGAATTGGCAAGAATGGGGTATGAAAAACCTTTTAAAAGGTTAACTTTTTACAAAGCTTTCTTTTCACCCCAATGGAAGTTTTTAATTTACACTATTCTGCAATGCCTTAGTGCTAAAACTACTGCTTGAAATGAATTCAGTAGCACTATGGCATCTTCCATTATCTGTCTTGCCAACAACCAGAAGTTCAATTTCTCTAAGTATATTCTTGATAATCTGGTGAAAAACTTAGAAGGTGGTGTTAAATTCTACATGTTTCTATGATTTGTGCAAGTTTTTCTGAATAGGCAAGTCAAAGGAATGGGTAAACACGAAGAGATTTATGTTGTCTCTTCTCACACCTAGAATATTTTTGCCAATATGAGGAGACAGGGTTATGGTTTTTCTAGGGCTGTAACATTATTATTTGATACTATGATGGCACAAACTTCTGAAGAAATGGGCGAAGATTCAGTCCATCAAGCTGATTCTATTCAAATACCCATTGTTGATCAACCATGTGGAAACCATTTGATCGTTTAAGCTCAATTTTATTAGAACTTTAATCTAGGATATAATAACATTGATAGCATATTTTGCATAGCGGAATAAACACATAAAGAACAATGTTATTCAACAAGGTTTTACCAAACATTCCAAGCCCCAATATTATTTGATCAGAATAATACGGTTACATCAATGAACTGTAACAGGTATCATGGAAAACCTTGATTACCTTGAGGCTAAACTACATATGACGTCTACATCTCTACGCCTGGACACACACACACTTTTCTGGATGTTTACATCTTGAAACACCTAAAACTATATCTAGGGATCTCTTTATATAGTAGAGTTCATCTTGATTTACAAGGGAAAAAATAATTGTATAAGGAAACTAAATCTTTTAATTCTTTAATAAACTTTATCTTTATCTTCAAGAATCATATCTTTTGGAATCTTTTATCTTTTGTAGAATATCCTCCACTAGCTTGTAGAATTCCATAATGCTAGATTCAATCCTTATGTTTCATTCTTGTTTTGTCTTATCAACTCAAATATAATTCCCAACAATCTTCCCCTAGTTGATAATGACAAAACCAAATAAGCACGAACTTCCCCTGAAGTTAATATACGAATGAAAACTTCCCCTTAAGCTACCAAGGATCTATAAGTTGCAAATCATCAAATCTTCTTCCCCTTTTTGTCAATATCAAATAGGAGACTAAAATATGAAACTTTGATCTTTCTAACTACGAACCAATATTACACTTCTAATCCAAGTATTCCAATGACCCAAATTGCCCTCCATTACGCACCTTAAGAAAAATGAACTTGAGCAGTAGAAACTTACACTAGCAGTAGTAACAAAGACTAGCAGTAGTAAAAATTTCACCTCGATGTAGCATATAAATGGTTAAACATTTTAACATTAAGCTTCCCCTGAAACCCATATGTTAACCATTTCTTGAATCTTCAATTCTATAGGCTCTATGTAATGATTACTAATGAAGAAAACTAAGTATAACGAACTTGATTCTGAAGTAGAATAACCCAAACTTATGTCTTATGTCTTGTATTATCCACGTGACTTTGAACTTATAAATAAATTTGTGAAATATAAGTAAACCGCAATCTCTTGGCAAAATCCTCATCTTCTATGAGACATTGAGTACTAAGTGATAGCAAAAGTGAGCATTGAGCACCATAAATTAGATCACACACCTTTGCTAGATTCGTCAAGTCTTCGTCACATCGTTTCTAAGCACGAACAAGTTATCCTTGACCAGAGAATATAATAAGAACACGCACCTGTGAAACTCAACTATAACATCAAATAAGCAATATTTAATTGTCTTTGTAATCACCTCTTCAATAAATCCAAGACGATCCATAAATAATGAAGAATAAACTGTTGTAAAAAACAGTTCTATCTGAGATCCAAATGCGTCTGTTGTCCAACATCGGACAATGCTAGCAGTAGAAAGTATTCTGGCAGTACTAATGTGTAAGAGCAGTATTAACTACTAGAAATGACAAAGCAGTATTAACTGCTATACGCTAGCAGTAGAAACAGCAAATCCAACAGTATTAACCAACAATACTAGCAGCATTAATCGTATACCTAGCAGCATTAAACTAGACTAACAGCAGAAATAATCAACTATCCTAATCACGAAGCATCATTAAGAACCATTAGCAGCATTAATGTAAAATACCAGCAGTACTAATGTAAATATTTGTTCGCACAACAACCTTTTTCAAACCATATACACAATTCAGCCCATGTTTCTACTTTGTATAATCATCCCATATCACTTACTGCCATATCAATATCAATGTCAGCCCATTCTAACTTGACTTTTACAGCCCATTGTCTTCAAATAGTATCTGATGGACATAACTGTTTCCAAAAACCTCGTTATATCAGATACATACCTTGCTCGCCAGAATCATAATCCCTAAAAACTAAGGATTTCACTACCATCAATAACTATAAAGTAGTTAAAACTTTTACCCACAATCTGCACATAATAAGTCAAACCCTTAAATTTAGGGTTTTCATATAATAAGTCCTATTCCCTGTTGCTTCTTCTCCATAATACTCGCAACCGCAACCTTAACTGCTTCTATACACAGCCACGAATCATGCACAAACAACCTGACCTGCTGCCGTTACCTCTTTTATCGAGTCCCAAAGCAACATCACAATAGTAGTTACAAACCATTGTCTTTATTAAATATCATCAGAAACTTTGAAGCTTTTGAAGCTTTGTTATTACTACTTTATGCGACATCAAAATTTGCAACCCTTGTTGAGATCGTTACTCTTAATACATGTGGTTGTGAATCCTTGGCTGAATACAAAGAAAATCCTTAAACCTTGTAAAACCTATCGTAACTATTAGCCGTATTAACCATAACCCTAGAAGTTAGGGTTTGAACTACAATTAAACCTTCTTCTGAATCAGAACCAACCATTTTCTTTGCTGCTTCTTTGGTTCAGGTTACAGCGAGACAACCACAAATTCATTCTATGTTATTCTTTAATGAGCAGTAGTAAATACTAACTTTAGATTTTCATTAATTCCATTCATAACCCAAACATCAACAAGCAGACTATCGTATGGATTTAATCAAAGTTGCACTAAAAGAATAAATCACGAACCAAGAATATTTAGATCCTAAGATCTGGTATATTAAAAAGCACCAAGAACATGAACCATACTCTCCTGCTTATCGAATTAGGGTTTGCTAAAAACCCTAGTTTTACCGAATTGCTTGTTCACTGAAAACCAGAAAATCTAAACTTTTAAAACCTTGAGATCCTGGATATCACGAGCCACATGACTCTGATACCAATTGTGGAAACCATTTGATCGTTTAAGCTCAGTTTTATTAGAACTTTAATCTAGGATATAATAACATTGATAACATATTTTGCATAGCAGAATAAACACATAAAGAACAATGTTATTCAACAAGGTTTTACCAAACATTCCAAGCCCCAATATTATTTGATCAGAACAATACGGTTACATCAATGAACTGTAACAGGGATCAAGGAAAACCTTGATTACCTTGAGGCTAAACTACATATGGCGTCTACATCTCTTCGCATGGACACACACATACTTTTCTGGATGTTTACATCTTGACACACCTAAAACTATATCTAAGGATCTCTTTATATAGTAGAGTTCATCTAGATTTACAAGGAAAAAACAATTGTATAAGGAAACTAAATCTTTTAATTCTTTAATAAACTTCATCTTTATCTCCAAGAATCATATCTTTTGGAATCTTTTTTCTTTTGTAGAATATCCTTCACCAGCTTGTAGAATTCCATAATGCTAGATTCAGTCCTTATGTTTCATTCTTGCTTCATTCTTGTTTTGTTTTATCAACTCAAATATAATTCCCAACAAACCATCTACATCTTCTACACCCAAAAAGAAACAAAAGTCCAAGAGAAGATAGAGGAAGGAAACATAGGAGAATGTACCTACTTCTTCTAATGATCCAGTACCCAGTGGTGAGGATAACTCTAAACTTAATGAATTAATAGTTTTCTATTTAAGCTTACAAGAATAGGTTCTTAACTTACAAAAGGAAAAGGATGCTCAGGCAAAGGAGATTGCCACTTTGAAGAAAACAGTCAAGAAGCTTGAAAAGAAGAGAAGGTCAAGACCCGCTGGATTAAGAAGATTAAAAAGGATTGGTGCTGCTAGAAGGAGTAAATCTTCTAAGGATAAAGACAGTTTAGGTGATCAAAAGGATTCATCCAAACAGGGGAGGAAGATTGAAGCTCTTGATGCTGATAATGAAGTGACTCTTGTTGATGATACTCAAAGAGAAGATGATGCCGATATGATGTTTGATACTTCAGTTCTTGAAGATAATAAGGTGATTGCTGAGCATATCAAATAACCTGAGGAAGTTACAACTGTCAGTGGTCCAACTACAACAACCATTGATGAGTTAACCTTAGCTCAAACCTTAATTGAAATAGCAGCCAAGTCTAAGAAAGTTGAAGCTGTTACAACTACTGCTACTTCAGTTACTATTGCTGCTGTAACAAGACCAAAAGCTAAGGGTATTGTCTTCTATGATCATGAACAAACACATCTTCCAACTATTTCTTCTCAAGAGCCTACTCTGAAGTCTAAAGATAAAGGTAAGGCAATAATGATTGAGCCTGAAAGACCTTTGAAAAGAAAAGATCATATTGTTGCTGATGAAGAGCTTGCTAGAAAATTGAATGAAGATATGCAAGCAGAATTGGAAGAAGAAAAGAGGATTAGAAGGCAGAAAGAAGAAGAAGCCAACATAGCATTGATTGAATCATAGGAGAATACACAGGCTATGATGGAGGCTGATAGATTGTTAACTGAAAGACTTCAAGCAAGAGAAAGAGAGGAGCTTACAATTGAAAAAAAAGTCAAAGTTGTTTGTGGAACTCGTGGAAAAGAGAAGAAAACACTTTGCTAAACTAAGAGCTCAAGAGAAGAGAAACAGACCTCCTACCAAAGTTTAGAAGAGGAATCAAATGTCTACCTATCTCAAGCACATGGGAAATTAGAGACATTCTCAACTAAAGAATAAAACTTATGAAGAGATTGAGAGTTTGTTTCAAATAGAGATGAAAAGGGTAAATTCATTTATTCCTATGAATTCAGAGATGGAAATATCAAAGAAAGATAGAACTGATAAAGAGCATGAGATAAGTTCTAAAAGAGTTGGTGATGACCTTAAAACTAGTGTGCCAAAGAAACAAAAGATAGATGAGCTGATAGAAACTAAAAAGAATGTTGAAGTTGAAGTGGATGATTATGTAGAACTTAAGAATTGTTTGGAAATAGTTCCTGAGGATGAAGATGATGTAATAGTTGATGCTACACCATTGTCTTCAAGGTCACCATCCATTGTTGATTACAAGATTCACAAAGAAGGAAAGAAGAAATATTTTCAGATCATTAGAGCAGATGGTAATTCTAAAAACTATCTAACTTTTGGACAAATTTTAAGAATTTCAACAGAGATGACTTAGAAGATTTGTGGAAAATTGTAAAATCAAGATTCAAGAAGACAGTACCAGTGGATGACATGGATAATCTTTTACTTCGTACTTTGAGTACCATGTTTAAACCTCAAGTTGAAGATACTATATGGACATATCAACAAGGATTAACTAAAGTGAAGAACTGGAAGCTATATGATTCTTGTGGGGTTTATTGTATAACAATGCAGAATATAGTATACTACTTGTTGGTTGAGAAGACATATCCACTTACCAGGAACACACTTTATCAATTGTGGAATAATGTAAGGCTACAAGTGGACTATGAAGTTGAAATGGCTTATGAGCTTCTCAGGTTAATCAGAAAATAGCTTCATGAAGGATATGTAGCTCAATGATGTGTTTGAATGAATCCTCCTGATGCTGATGATGATGAAGACTTTTGATGAAGAAACTTGAAGATTCAGAAGATGAACATCAAGTTTAGGGGAGGATTGTTGGGATCAAAAGGCTTCATAAGAGTTTCTGCTGCTCAGGTATATATTAGTACTGTCAAGTTAACTTAGTGTTGTTCAGTAGTTTTAATGAAAATTATACTAAGTAGTTAGTACTGGTAGTATAATGTTACTACTGCTAGTTACTACTATTAGTGTAAAGTTACTACTGTCAGTAGAAGTTAAGACTGTTCAGGGTTGAAGACAAAACATTAATACTGCTAATACAAAAGTTAGTACTGCTAGTATAGAATTACAACTGTTAGTGTAACTTAGTACTGCTAGAGTAAACATAGTGCTGTTGATGGAGAATGAAGAAATGTTCTAAGTAGTTAATGATGCATGTGTTCAGTTAGTGCTGCTGAGTTACTACTGTCTTCAATAGAGATAATGCTGCTAGTTTACGAGTTACAACTGCTGATAAAGTTACAACTGCTAAAAAGATTATGTTGACAGAGAAGATCAGAGACATATCAGAGATGAGATAAAGATTGAGTAGAGAACAAGAATACTTACGAAGATAAGTATTAGTTATTTGTAAAGAAGATATGTATTCCTTATTTGTATATAAGATTACGTTTTCTTATAGAAAAGATCTTGATAAGTTAGGAATGTATTGTGAGCCTTATAGGACTCCTTGGTGTATAAAAGGAGGTCCTAGGGTATAGAGTTAGATATCAGAAACACATAGAATTGTCATAGCTTCAGGTTGTAAACCCTAGTACTAGTTAAGAGTACTCATATTATTGATCTAATAATATTGAGGCTTTTTGTTACATTCATTGTTCATTCTACTGCATTACAGTTTACTGTTTCATTAATATTACTTCTAGAGTATTAAGGTGTAGATTCTGCATACACTTTAATATACAAACAAAGTCTCTACAATTGTTATTTTGGATTTATCCAAGGTAACATACTCTTTACAAGTTAAAGAATCGATCAAGGATTGGGATCTACATCATCTAATATGAGACCATCCTGATGTGTCTCGCGACTACTAGTTTTTAATTTATAACACGATCTACCAAAATAAGCTAAGAACACACGAGCAAGTATGACCCTTTCGTTTGTAGCTAGCTTGTTGTAGTAAGCCGAGGTCGTTCACTGGGATTTGGGTGTTTTCGGTTGTGAAGAATCTATGTAACAAGTAAAACGAAATTGGTATAATGGTTGTCACGTCCCACTATACCATATAAGCAACAAATAACACAAAGAGTAAATATGATGTGAATTCAACGAGATCAATATAACAAAAGCTACTTATTTGGAACTAGTATTCATATCAATGGAGTGAATGGAATATCGGGTAGATACTTAAGCAATAGCAAACAAAATAAAAGTCATACAATTCCAATCAATGGGTAATATCATGAAATTACATATGTCACTAATGTTTCATTGTGTGGTGTATATTTTATTGATTCAAGTTTTAAATTTATATTTTGCCGACTAAACCAAAAACAACACTTTAACGGGCAGTGTACCCGGTC
>BQNB010111581.1:0-10393 GCA_026074375.1 Tanacetum coccineum | reverse complement strand
AAGGATGGGGGAAATGAGAATGCACAAGGCTGGGTATACGCAGTTGGAAATGCAGAGAAGAATGGGAATGCATCGAGGAACCTGGACTCCAATGTCGTCACAGGTACGTTCCTCTTAAACAACCGCTATGCATCTATACTATTTGACACCAGTGCCGATAGAAGTTTTATATCTATTGCGTTTAGTTCCCTGATTGACATCGCCCAACTCCATTAGAAAATAGTTATGACGTCGAATTAGCTGACGGGAAAATAATCAGGATAGACACTATTATACGGGGTTGCACTTTAAATTTCTTAAACCATCCGTTCAACATAGATCTAATGCCCGTAGAACTGGGTAGTTTCAACGTTATTATCGGCATGGATTAGTTAAGAAGGTGTCACGCCGTGATCGTGTGTGATGAGAAACTTGTTCGAATTCTCTATGGGAATAAAACCTTGATTTTTCGTGGTAACGAAAGTAACAACGGCAGAGAGTCTCGGTTGACCATTATCTCATGTTCGAAGGCTCAAGAGTACATGGCGAAAGGATGTCAGATCTTTTTGGCATAGGTATCCGCCAAGAAAGAGGAGGACAAGTCGAAAGAAAAGCAACTTAAGGACGTACCAATCGTTCAAGATTTCTCGGAAGTATTTCCCGAGGACTCGCCGGGTCTTCCTCTGGCTCGACCAGTGGAATTCCAGATCGACTTAATTCCAGGAGCCGCTCTCGTAGCTCGAGTACCGTATCGATTGGCACCATCCAAAATGAAGGAATTGTCGGGACAACTGCAAGAGCTTTCTGACAAAGGCTTTATAAGACCCAGTTCCTTACCTTGGGGAGCCCCAGTCTTGTTTGTCAAAAAGAAGGATGGGTCATTCAAGATGTGCATTGACTATCGTGAGTTAAATAAGCTGACAGTGAAGAATCGTTATCCACTCCCAAGGATCGTCGATATTTATGGGTATCAACTCTAGGGATCAGTATTTATTCGAAGGATAGATTTGAGATCGGTCTATCACCAAGCTATCATAGTTCGAGAGCAAGACATTCCAAAGACGGCATTCCGAACTCGGTATGGTCATTACGAGTTTCAGGTTATGCCATTCGGACTAACAAACGCACCTACGGTATTCATGGACCTCATGGACCGAGTGTGCAAGCCCTATTTGGATAAGTTTGTAATTGTCTTCATTGATTACATACTGATTTATTCAAAGGACAAAAAAGATCACGAAGAACATCTTAAGGCAATTTTGGAATTGCTCAAGAAGGAGAAGTTGTATGCCAAGTTTACAATAATGTAAAAACTTTTTAGATCCCGAAGGTCAATTTCTCCTGTCAATGTCATTGATAGCATGAGGCCATACATGCCAGATTCCAGCCAAGTTAGAATCTATTCAAAGGATTGGGCATCTCTAAGACAACCGACGAAGATGCGCCAATTTTTAGGTCTTCCTGGTTACTATCGAAGGTTCATTGAGGGATTTTCGAAGATTGCTAAATCAATGACAAAGCTTACTCAGAAAGGAATCAAATTTGATTGGGGTGAAAAGGAAGAAAACGCTTTTCAGTTAATAAAGCAGAAGTTTTGCAGTGCGACAATTCTAGCCTTTCCTGAAGGAAGCGAAGATTTTGTTGTCTATTGTGATGCTTCACACAAGGGTTTAGGTGTTGTATTGATGCAGAGAGAGAAGGTGATTGCCTATGCTTCTCGGCAACTAAAAATTCATGAGAAGAACTACACCACTCAGGATTTAGAACTTGGATCAGTGGTGTTTGCTTTAAAGATATGGAGGCATTATCTATATGGAACCAAATGCACCGTGTTCGCCGACCATAAAAGTCTACAACACATCCTTGACCAAAAGGAGCTTAACATGAGGCAGCGCCGTTGGCTAGAATTGCTAAGTGATTACGATTGTGACATTCGTTATCACCCGGGGAAGGCAAACATAGTGGTTGACGCATTGAGCCGTAAGGAACATATTGAGCCATTGCGGGTTCGAGCCTTGGTTATGACTATTGGCTTGGATCTTCCCAAATGAATATTAGAAGCTTAGATCGAAACCTTAAAACCAGAGAATCTTGAGAATGAAGATGTAGGCGGTATGATCAGAAAGGATATACCCAAGGAAAGGTTGTACCACGCGCGATGGAAATTATGTTTACATGGCAGGGAGTTGGTTTTTACCTTGCTTTAGAGACTTAAGACGTTGATTATGCATGAATACCCACAAGTCGAAAATGCTATATCCATACCGAGTTCGGAAAAGATGTACAAGTTAGGAAGCAGCTATATTGGGTGGCACTAAACATGAAGCTGAAATCGTACCCAAATTTGTAGCAAGTGATTGACATGTGCAAGGGTCAAGGCCGAACATCAAAGGCTATCGGGATTGTTAGTACAACCAGCAATACACTTTGGATGTGGAAATAATATCACGGATGGATTTTATTCACATGCTTCCTAGTCGTCAACAAGTTTTGACCACCTCTGGGTGATTGTAGATAGACTTTACTAATATCTGCACACTTCTTGCCAATAAAGGAGAATGATCCATTAGACAAGTTGGCAAGGTTGTACCTGAACAGGATAGTAGTAAGACACGGAATACCTGTTTCAATCATCTGTGATCGTGATGGGAGATTCACATCAAATTTTTGGAAATCATTTCAAAAAGCTTTGGGTACAAACATAAGTATGAGTAGTGCATATCATCCGAAAACTGACGGCCAGAGTAAGAGGACTATTCAAACTCTTGAGGACATGCTACATGCTTGTGTGATCAATTTTGGCAAGGGCTGGGTTAAACATTTGCCATTAGCCGAATTTTCGTATAACAACAGTTATCACGCTAGCATAAAGGCCGCACCCTATGAGACACTTTATGGCCAAAAATGTCGATCACCTGTGTGATGGGCCGAAGTTGGAGAAGCCCAACTGACTAGTCCGAAATTGATCCAGGAAACAACGGAAAAGATCGTCCTGATCAAGCATAGAATTCAAGCTGCTCAGGATCGACAAAAGAGCTACGCTGATTTGAAGTGAAAGCCGATGGAGTTTGAAGTTGGGGATAGGGTTATGCTCAAGGTCTTACCTTGGAAAGGGGTTGTACGATTCGGTAAGCGGGGTAAGTTAAACCCGAGATATGTCGGACCTTTCTAGGTGTTAGCCAAAGTGGGGAAAGTGGCCTACAAGCTGGAACTTCCTCAAGAGTTGAGCAGAGTTCATCATACTTTCCATGTGTCTAATCTGAAGAAATGTTACGCTGACGAACCATTAGTCATGCCGTTAGAAGGAATTCACGTCGACGATAAACTCCAGTTTGTGGAAGAGCCCGTTGAAATCATGGAACGGGAGATCAAACGATTAAAGCGAAGCCGGATACCATTGGTTAAGGTTCGCTGGAACTCTAGGAGAGGTCCTTGAGTTCACCTGGGGAAGTGCGAAGATTCGTGTTTATTTTTTCAGTTCAAACAAAAATACCCAGAGTTTTTCACAAACCGGCTTTCGTCATCCACTAAAAGGTCATTAAGCTTTCGAGGACAAAGCTCTTTTAACGGGAGGAGAGGTAACACTTTATCAATTCGGTCATTTACGACTACTATTATTAATTTGATGTCATATTTATTGTGGTCTGATACGCGTTTTACTTTATTTAACTTTTAAGCTAAATCGCGTAGACTATAAATAATCATTTAACGTAAACGGTCACCAAATAAATTAAGGTTTACATCAAGCAAGTGTTATACAATTATTAAGAGAATAATTATTAACTTTTTCATATTTTATTTTTGTTGGTTACGTAAAATGTTTACGTTTCGCAATAAAATACGTTTAGGCATACATACTCAAACCAATGCTCACTTTTATACCCTTAACACATAAATTAAGTTATTTTTGTATCATTAACCCTCATAGGGCCGGTCACACCCAAACACACTTGCAAACAAATTAATTCCTTTTTCACTATGGATATTAACTAACATGTGCTTAATTTAAACTTTAACAAAGCCTTGTACAAACCCCTAATCATTAATGAATTGTACAAGGGTATTATACAACTCATAAAAGATCAAACTTGATTTTTGCCTACCTACACTCCTACTTGTCCCAAAAAACATGATCAACTAGAAATCCTCTAAATCTTGGTAAGTACATGTACAACAATTAGCTCATAAATGGAATGTACTTAGAGCCTAATACCCATTGTGTAAAGATTTTGCATGAATCTCCTTTTTTGCCTTGCCTTTTCACGTCACAAACACACACAACATAGACATGAAATCTAAATCAAATCATGTACATCACCTAGGTCATTAAAACATGTACTTTAGTAAAGCCTAAGACTTCTCTAAACACTTGGAGCTTGGACTCTAAACTACCTATCATCTCTAAGCTAATGAGACATTGTTTAGGAAGTGGTTTAGAGATATTTTCCCTATAAATACAAGGGTTCACAAGTAAGAGTGTTTACACACTCTTTCACTTAATCACACATTAGCAAAAACTACCTTATTTCTCCTTTCGTTTTGGGTCACCACTGTCGCAACCGAACCCACACCATAACACGACATCACACTAATATTTAAAAAACTAAGGACTTACGTTTAAGGGTTTGGAAGCACGGGAGGATTCAGGTTAAGCTAGGATTCGTTGTACATTCAAGGGTACACGTCGGGTTGTCATTTCTTCTCACTATCTAGGACCTTTGTAATTCGATGTTCAATTTAATCCATCCTTCATTTTCATGCTATACATATTAGGCAAGTAGTGTTAAGTTAGACGAGTTATAAATTCGTAACTCATTCCGTTCCTTTTTGTTTCATTTCATGTGTTATAAGAACTTGTGTTGCATTTAACGTAACCATCATTCATGATGTAGCACATCCCTAGACAACCATAATCTTGAATGATTTCTGTTGAACTCAACAAACTAACATAGGTTTCATAAAAATTTAGACTCGTTAGATATAACAATTTCGTACGTAAAATATTTAGGAAAAATATCTTGGCTCGATAAGGGGCTTAGAACTAGAATAATGATTGTTAACGCGGCGTATTTAATAAGCCATGGTGGCTTATTTCGGTTTCATAAGACTCGAAACAAATATTAGTTATAAAACATAATATAAGTCGAAGTGCATACTCGACACTTGAGACGTAAATATATGCAAAACCATAAGTTAACCTTGTCATGCAAATGGTTGACTCGGTTAAGAAAGCGGCGTAGTGTCTATATATGTTTTAGCATGAAAATACGGTAGCTTAATTGAGCTTATTTAAATCCTAAAGCTTTTTGGTTAACTTAAGGAATGTGGTCACAAAATAAGAATAAGGAAAACAATGAGTTTACAACTCACTGTTGGGCCAACCTAAGCCCAATACTGGCAACCCAGCTTATAAATAAGCTAAAATCAGAAAGTATAAGCTCATTTGAAGCTTATTATGCTAACAGACTTAAATAAGACAAGCCCACACGACTATAACTTGTATTGGACTCTTAGCAGGCCCGAAAGCCCATTTACGAGGCCTAATGGCTTATCGTATAAGCAAATAAGTAAAGACAACTTATTTAAAGATAGATTACTTGATTGAAACTGAATCTATATGGAAAAATAGTAGGAAATCCTTAATGGGCCTTGAAAGGCCTATCGGGTTTGGTTATTGGACCGAAGGCCACTTAGCTAGATCCAGTTGAATGATAGGTCGCATACAAAAGCGCGTAAACAAGTATAAATTGATAAACATAAATAAGCACGCAACGATAAATCAAGAAATCGATAATAACCAAATACCAAACATTCAGATCTTTATAATAATGGCTAATACCCGAAGGTATTAGCCTTCAAACGTCATAATAAATACAAGAGTAATAATTTAGCCAAGGTAAATTAACTGAGTTAACGAATGATACCAAAAATTGAACGATTACTAAAGTATAAGAATTACACGATGTCTCCTATGGAATGAATTGCGTTGCTCGACCTCTTCTGCTCTTTTTCCCTTCTAAAAATCGACTTTTGTGGTTTAGGTATCGAGAATATGATTTAGAACACTTAAAACTCGTTTTTGAGTTTTCTATTTATAATGTCTGGAAGTCGGTTCAATACGGCATATCCAGAGAGTTAGATACGGCGTATTGGGCTTTTCTTAGAGTAGGGACCACGTTTGATATCTTCCAGAATATTATATTCCATATCTTGAATACGGCGTATAGAGGTCTTCTGGATATGGCGTATTGATCTTCAATCCTGAGTGGTCTTTTGGTAAATGCAGGCACGGATACGCCGTATTTTCTTGATGGATACGGCGTATTGGTCTTTAAATCAATAATCTTCAAAATATCTTCATTTAAGCTTCATAATGCGCGCCTTTTGCTATCTTTCACCAATTACTCCATAATTATCGCAATTCTTAAATATAAACAAAATGGGTTAATATCATGGGATAAATGATGCTATAAATAGACGTTATTTGATGTCATCAAATATCCCCCCCACTTGAATCCTACTTGTCCTCAAGTAGCCTTTAGAAGTTTACAAAAAGGTATCCCTAAGAATATTTTTCCGTTAAAGCATTTATCCGATCAATTACAAGTACACAACCAAACACCTCACGAAGTAGGAAGATGAAAACACTCAAATCACTCAACTAATCTATGTGGTAACACGTAACTAATTCGCTCAATTGCTCGGTCGTGTTAAGTATTCTATCATAAGCTTGGCAAGGATACATATCTCCACCACTAAAGCTAAGGAGTAACAAGTTTATAAAGGTAAATATAGGTTTTTGTATAGAAAGGCGTACTGTTGATTACTCTAACTAATCTTTCATCGATCTCAATATTCTAGGAGGGCAACAAAGACCACACATACAAACCCGAATCCACGAGATAGACATATGTGACTGCTCATTCCCACCTTGAAAAAGCTAAAGATTAGGACTAGTAGAGTAATATAGGGTAAGAACCTTCTAACTTTCACCAAAAGTCGTAAACCAACGAGGAAGCTGAGACATGCATACACACCCAAATCCATAGGATAGACACACACGCTCGATCACATCCCCGTTCGAGTAAAACCAGCGGCTAATCATTAGGTGAGAGGGAAGTAAATTGTTGTTAAATAAAATCAAGAAACAAATAGATTAAGACTAAGATACAAGTTGCTAGACACTTATTTTCCTGACCGTTATTATGATAAAGACACAACTATTTACAACGTCTTGATCATAGATCAAAAACAACAACCTAAGTTGGCGTTCCCGTAACGGTCAACTTCCCAATCATCCCAAAACTTTACATACTCTACAAGGTAAGCGGCGATATCTTCCACTTTGTACAATACTCTACATCGTTGATTTTCTTAGACGTATCAACGAATAATCGATCCTTCGTGTAATTCCTTCGGTAATTCTTGAAACGATTATCATCAAACTTTCTCTCTCTTTTTGTATTTTTCTCATTTTTTCGATTTTTTTTGCTAACTATACTTCAAATCTCGGTGTAGTTTCACCATCTTCACGATCATAACAATTCTGGATAATTCCTTCGGTAGTTTCTTCGTTCTTCGGATTCACCATTAATTGTGAATGTAGTAAAATCACATGAGCTTTGACTACTAATATACATTCCCATTTGCAATGTGCAAATTTCCAACCGTCACCAAAGATAGAAAATGACACAAGACTCGGGAAATACAAACTTTACACTTTAAGCAACTAGCAACTGTAAATTAATACTTAATCTAACAGGGTAGGTTTAGGTGTAATGGTGTAACGAAACAAATAATTGGTGTAAGTTCCTAAAGGATTGGCTCTACGGGTTGTTCTAATGGATCATCACTCTAAAAATGAGAGTGGAAGGGTTTAAATGGGAGGTTAACTAACCGGTGTAGTTAGTTAATAAACAACATGTATAGGCGATTTGGTTGTAATCCTAAGATTTACCAATTTAAACAAGTTACTCCATCTAAATCCATAGTACTCATTATTGTGGTCTCGAATAGATATACCAAGCCAAGTTCTAAAGTCTACTACATCACCGATACACTCATATTTTGTAGAATTTGGGTAAACATTTGGAAACGGAAAGGTTAAATCCTCACAATATCTATCAAGGGTTATTGTGTGCGGGTTATGTAACATGTAATTTCACAAAAGTATGCTTGAATTTTTTTTAAATTTGAGCATAATTTAAGCTTTTTATTGTGAAAATTAGGAACAATAAACATTCTTAATTTCCATCCCCCCACTCGAATTATACAACGTCCCTCGTTGTAATATAAAACATTAAATACGGAATTTTAAAAAGAATAGAATGAGAAAATCCCCTGATTTGCTCGTAAATTCCCAAGTGCGTTCATGAGCAATAATTCGTGTTGAACAGTCGCCTTGAAGTTTCAAGACTCCAACACTTCAAGATCTTCCAGATTTGAAAATTCTCCACCAATATTTGTCGATATTTCTTTCACGAGGTCCTGTGTAAATTCTCAGAAAACAAATGCAATTCTATCTTGGTACCTACGGTTAATTTAAACTAAACAAAATAAACTAAATACGAGTCAGTTTGTGGGCGTATCAAGTAAATTAAATACGGCGTATTCGCAAAACTGACAATAATTTTTTAAAGTCATGAAAAATAAAGAACTGTATAACGCCCAGACATGCAAAATACGCCTATCCATGTGTTTTTGGATACACCGTATTGACATCTAGGAAGACAGATCTCGATAACAATTTTGAAAAATCATGCCGGGTGTCTCACGGGAAGCACTTTTGTTTACACGAATCTTAAGTTAGACATTACTTCACTTCCTTTTACTTCATAGGTTCGTGTTACCCTTTCCATCCTTCGTCCTTTCTGAAGATTTCTAGGTAGCTTGGTACGCCCTCTTTTGCTTGTGATAGTAAGATAGTCGTATTCCATCTCTTTAATAGCAACATACTCCTTCCATTTTTATGAACGAATATTTATCATCTTATATTCATTATAATTGCATACTTGCGGTTCATAAACTTCACATCATTCTTCTTCCTATTATTACCATCATGATTTATCTCATAAGCGTCATCATAGTTAGTATATACGTCCCATCGTATCCTTTGTTCGTAACATGACTCATTGTCATCATCACTAATGAGTCCTTCCATGGAAGCTTTGTTTCGTAAAGCCAAATCTTTAAGTTCACAATCTTCCAAAGCCTCTTACCATTCGTAATCCGGATAATGAAGTTGATTTTCAATAATGTAAGTTTCAGGTAAGTTTCCTTCATTACAATATCCATCATCCTTCCAACTACATTTGGCCCATCTGAACAGCCATCTTATATTGAAAGCTTGCATAGTATTTTTTGACTGGTGTTGGTTTAGTCCAAACTCCAGTGTCAGTCCATGGTTTCTCATCAACCCGCGATACGTTTTTATTCCATTCGTAGATCCAATCATCCTTGTAATCATCATAGGTCTTGAATCCCTCAATGTCCTTTATAAGTAAGTCTGGATCTATCTTGAGAAGATAATTAAATTCTTTGAATGCTGAACAGATAGGTGTATCGTAGTCAAATACATTGGTGTCAATTCTAAAGACTTCAGCAATTTGATCTTTATTATCAGAAGATTCCTCATTAGTAAGCTCCACTTCATCATCTCCTCTGATCTAGTAAGTCCATAATGCTTTCATAGTATATTGATCCATTGTCTTGTAATTGGAGAACTTTGATCTTAACCATTTAATAAATGCAACATCAAATGGATCATACCCCATGTCATCATCAGCTTCATCCTCTGAATCATCTTCGATCTTTTAGTTGTATGGGATTTTAACAACATCAACTCATACGTGAAATAAATCATTACCCATTCCGCTTAAAATCGGACTTTGGACTTTCCAGGTTAAAAATTTTCAAGGGTAAATTGTATATGAGCGAAACATCTTCGACCTTAACGTCCTTATTTTTCTCGAACTCTTCTTTGATAACCTTAGTTATTTTTACTGAAAAATACCCAGAACATTTATCAGTAGAACCAGTGGAGAAAGGTATAAAAAAATTAGGTATTAAATTCGAGAATGAAAAAGAGTTTCTGATTTAGATGATCGATACGCCGTATCCAATAGAAGTGGATACGCCGTGTTAATCAGTTGAGATGAATACGCTGTATTGGACAGAAAATCGGATACGCCGTATTCAATGGAGTTAGATACGCCGTATTCAATGATCGACCAGAACAGTGTATTTAGAAAACAATTAAATACGCAAACAATTAAACACACAAATTTATAAGCAATCAATTAAAGGCAAATATACAAATATTTTACAGAAAATACAAGAATATACACTAATCTAAATTATACTAATCCTAAGGGTTAGATCTAATCTAATGTTAAAAACCAAAATATCAAAATAA
>BQNB010111580.1:0-22323 GCA_026074375.1 Tanacetum coccineum | reverse complement strand
ATTTCCAATGACTTGTTCTAACTGATTGACGTCTTGTTGATAGAAAGTATGCATGTTAGATGAATCAACATGACGAGACGATGTCTCCCCTTGTTCTTGTACTGGTGTACTGAAGATGTTGATAAATTCATCGTTGTCAAATTATGCATTTTCTGTATTGGTTTCTGCTTGAATAATGTTCTCAGGTGCAGTGACAGTTGGTACTTGAGTTGGAGTTTGATGTGTTGAATGAATGTTCAATGGAGGTGGATCTGCAACATCGGTTGTTGTAGAAGTGTGAGTTGTGTTATGTTGTTGACGTTTATCGGGATTATCAGCAGCATGTACAACGGAAGACTTTGACACAACAGGAGAATTTCCATTGAGTAATTCACTGAACATCGGACTATATAGCAATTCCAGCTCATTTGACGTTGTTACTGTCTCAGCAACTTGAGGAACATTTTCTTGACTTTGTGGACCGGGACTTAAACTGTCTTGTTCAAGTACCGTTGTTGAACATTGTGGACCGGGGTCAGAACTGACGTGATCTGACGCCATTTGAGGCAATTCGTCAAAGTTAACATGAATTGAATCAACTCTCTCTAGTTTCTCTCTAAACAACTCATCTATCTTTCTCATTTCTAGTCCGATTTCATGATCGATTGTATGTTATGAAGTGTTAACGGGATCCTACAACATTATCATAGAGGAAGTGGTGATGAATTTCGATGTGTTTGGTACGAGAATGTTGCACCGGGTTTTTGCTAAGGTCAATCGCGCCTTTGTTGTCGCACATGATGGGAACGTCGTCGAGTCGTACGTCGTAGTCGATTAGAGCTTGTTTCATCCATAGTGCTTGTTGACATGCCTTTCCGGCGCTTACGTATTCGGCTTTGGTAGTGGATATAGCAAGAGCGATTTGTTTCTTCGAGAACCAAGATGTCAAACAATATCCCACGAATGTACTAATACCGCTAGTGCTCTTTCGTTCCACATAATCTCCCGCATGATCAGAGTCGGCATATACTACGGTTTCTATGCCGGTCCCCTTAGGATACCATAATCCTAAGTGCGTAGTGCCTTTAATTTAATGGAAGATTCGCCTTAAACTGCTTCAAGGTGAGAGGTTTTGGGAGCCTCTTGGAAGCGGGCACAAAGGCAGACACTAAACATGATATCGGGCCTACTTGCCGTTAGGTATAATAAGCTACCTATCATGCCTCGATACTTGGTACTATCTACCGACTTACACTCTTCATCTTTCGTGAGTTTAGTATCGGAGGACATGGGGGTTTTCATTGGTTTAGAATCTTCTAGACCAAATTTCTTAAGCATTTCTTTAATATACTTAGATTGATTAAAGAATACACCATCTTCCATTTGTTTAATTTGTAATCCAAGGAAGAAGTTAAGTTCTCCCATCATGCTCATCTCGAACTCGTCATGCATGATTTTGGCAAATTCATCACACATGTCTTGACAAGTCAAACCGAATATAATGTCATCGACATATATTTGAATAATGATGAGATTTGAACTTTTCTTCTTAGTAAAGAGAGTATTATCTACCATTCCTATTTTATATTCATGTTTAATAAGAAAAGCTTTTAATCTATCATATCAAGCTTTAGGTGCTTGCTTAAGACCATATAAAGCTTTCTTTAATTTATAAACATGATCCGGTTTTTCAAAATCAATGAATCCCGGAGGTTGTGCACGTATACCTCCTCATTGATAAAACCGTTCAGGAATGCACTTTTTACATCAATTTGGAATAATTTAAAATCTAAAGCGCAAGCATAAGCTAATACAATATCCTAATAGATTCAAGTATAGCAACCGGGGCATAAGTTTCATCATAATCGATGCCCTCTTGTTGGTTGTATCCTTGAGCAACTAACCTAGCCTTATTTCGAGAAACAATATCGTTCTTATCTAACTTATTTCTAAACACCCACTTAGTTCCTATAATTGTCATATTCTTAGGTTGCGGAACTAGCTCCTAAAACGTCATTAGCAATGAATTGATTTAATTCTTCTTGCATGGCGACTATCCAACTTTCATCTCCTAAGGCTTCATTTACATTCTTAGGTTCTATGGTAGAAATGAAACAATAAAAGTTGCTTTGGTTTTGGGCTTGTGATCTAAGGGTTCTTTGGTTAAGGTTTCCTATGATATTTTTTAAGGGATGGTTCCTAGATTCCTTAATATTGACTATTTCGTTAATCTTTATAGTTTCATCCTCAACGTCGTTTTCTAGGTTTTTCTTTTCGATTTCCCTAATAGCTTCTTCTTCATCTAGGTCATCATCCACCAAGGGTGATGTCTTAGAGGGTGGAGGAGTTTCATCGAACGTCATATTGAGTGATTCTTCGATTTTCCTAGTGTGTTTATTAAGAATGATATAGGCTTTACTATTTTGGGAGTAACCTAAAAAGACACCACTGCGTAGACTTTGGGTCGAACTAAGTAAGGTATTCGTTTAGTGTTTAGAATGAAGCTTTTTGCTTCCAAAACACTCTATATAATCAAGGTATATTTCCTACCTCTGAAGATTTTAAAGGGTGTTTGTTCCTAGATGTCTTAATTAGGATTCGGTTAAGAATATATGTTGAAGTATCTACGGCATTACACCAAAACTTTTGGGGTAACGATTGTTCGTTCAACATAGTTCTACTCATTTCTTGAAGTGTCCTATTTTTCCTTTTCAATCCACGGACATTTGTATGAGGAGTGAGTGGAGGCTGTGAAGTTGTGAGTAATACTCGTTGGCATTTACTAAATTCTCAAATTGCATTCAATTATTCAATTCTCTCCGTGATCGGTTATTATTGTCACCATTGTACACCTAGTTGGATTTTGGATTTCTTGACTAAATATTTGAATTGCTCAAAAGCTTCAGTTTTATCCTTAAGGAAATCTAGTCCAAGTATATCTAGAGTAGTCATCTACTCTGCTAAGGTGTAACGGGTTGCCTCCTAACGCCGTTACGGCGGATGTCATAAAAAAGATTCCATGTGGAGAAGTTCTAGAAGCATCTAGTCGTTAGAGACTAAATTTCTTAGCTTTGTTATTAGTGTGAGCTTGTTTTCCAACTTTGCAAGCATCACAAAAATGTTGATCAAACTTAAGTCTAGGTAAGTTTCTAACTAAATCCTTAGAAGCTAACGATTGAATGAGACGCATATTTTGTGTGAACTATATCTCCTATGCACAAAGTTGATTTTTCAATCAATCGGTTGCTAGAAATATTTGATCCTTAGGCTTATTTCCTAAATTCATCACGTATAAGCATTTCTTCCAAATACCTCTACTATGACTTTAACCATTCTTTGTGATATTCACTATCATGTTCAGAGAAAGTTTCTTTACACTGATTATCACAATTTGGCCTTTACTAATCAAGTTAAATTCCTAAGTTTTCAACTGTATGTATTATCTATTTTAAGAGAGTCATTGGAAATCTGGTACATTTGCCAATGATGTTACCGCGAAGATTACTACCAAAAATGACATTACCTCCATTGTATGCCTTGTAAGTGGAGAAGAGCTTTCGGTTGCCCGTCATATGTTTGGAGCATCCGCTATCCTTGATCCATTCATCGGGTTCCAAGTCGACTCCAAGGCATATTTATCTAAAAAGACAATAACTTTAAACATTTGGTCACCAATAACTATGGTCCAAAGTTGTTAGTGCCAAAACATCCCTTGCAATTGATGCAATTGGGGGTTGGGATGTGAGAATAATGGAAGACACATTTCCTCATGCATGTAAACCTTTGTCGTGGAAAGTTGTTCCAAGTATCAGGAAAGCATGAGGTTGGTTTTGTGACCAACATGTCTTCTTGGTTGCGGTGTTTTAGGACGAGATATAAATATTTGGACTCTTCTAGGAGGTGGAGTTTTTGATCTAGAATTTTGTTTTGAAATATCTAACATTGGGTTTTGGACAAATGTTTATAAAATTGTTTGATTATAGTCTACTAGCTACAGTAATTTAACTTTGTTTACAATTATGTGTTTGGTTCTAGGACCCAAATATGGATTTTTGATATAAGAAAACCACTCTTCTAAGATATTGGTCGGTTCTAGTGGCGGTCTCTTATTTATTTTGAGGGCCGCCAGAGACTTTAAGGGGGGAAGCCATGTTTTTGGGGCCGTCCTTATGTATGGGACCTCCATAGAGGCTGCTTTTTCTGGTTTTACAAATTTTATTTCCTTTGTTCCAATAGATTGTTTGCTTCAAATGAAATAAACCTAAACTAATTTATCACCGGAGGGTTTTTGATTACTTAGCATTTCATTCTAGCAATGTGTACTCTTTTCAAATTTATTCAATCTATTGGATTCATCTTTGAGTTTTTCATTCTCAATTTGAAGTACATGACACATTTCACATTCGAGATCAACTCCATTGTTTTTCTCGAATATGAATAATTTATCTTTTAGTTCTCTAAGCTTATTTTCTAAGCTATTTCTAGTGGCTTTTAGCCTTTTATTTTTAGTGATTATCTTTAGACTCATTTTGCATAATTTATCATATTCATTGTCTAAATCTATATCATCAATTGATGAGTTTTCATCACTAAAGTAAGAGGATTCGGAACATACCTCACTTGATGCATGAGCTACAAGACATGTTTCGTCTTTGACCTTCTCATCATCTTCTTCACCGCTATCGCTCCAAGAACCGCATGGACAAGGCTTTTTTTTGGGTTCTTGTTTTTCGGTGGCTTTGGGGGAAAACAAATTCTTTAATAAGATGATTCTGGGTGCCGCATCTAAAGCATTTTTATCATTTTTACCGGTCTTGTCATCATGGCTTCTTTGGAACGTCTTTTTGTCGTTCCAAGGTTGTCTCACGAATCTCACTTTTCTTAAGTAAAATTTCTTGACAGTCTCTTACCGCCAAGGCTACTCTTTGTCTTCACTACCGGAAGTCAAAAAACATCTCTTCATCCCTAGCTTTCTTTCTTAGCCTTGAATGCAAGAGATTTCCTTTCAACTTTTGCTTTGACTATTTCGGAATCTTTCTTGATGATCATTTCATGTACTTTGAGGTTTCCAATGAGCTCATCAAGAAGCTGTGTGTCATTGTCTTTTTGATTCTTTAATTGCCGTGACCTTTGCTCTCCATTTAGGATGTAGAGCCCTAAGAAACTTCCTTACGTAGTTCTTACTAGAATAACCTTCATCAAGAGATTTAAGACTAGTAATAATAGTATTAAATCTAGTGAAAGCATAATCTATAGATTCGTCTTCTGAAATAACGAATTGTTCATATTATTGAACCAAAAGGTCGATCTTATTATCTTTGACTTGACTATTACCTTGATGGGTGATTAATAAGGTTTTACAAATTTCTTCTTGCGTATTATACATGAATAATTTTTTTCGTTCATATTCTTTTCTAGGCAAAGCATTGTAAAATAACCATTTTAGCTTCAATTATTTTTGAAAAGCCTTCTTTTAATGATCATCCGTTGTTTTTTCAATGGACACCTCTCCAGTTTTGTTTCGGATTTTGAATAATAGGTTGAAAATCACCATTGGTAATAAACATGCCAATGATCTAGATTTTTTGATTTCACATATTTCTCGAATCTATTTTTCTAATATATAAAACAATTGCTTTCAAAAAGTGATGGTCTTTGCATAGATTGCCCTTCTAGATATTTGTCGGAAATACATAGGTCGACCAAGATTTTTAAAATTCAAATATTTTAAAAATCTTTGAGTGACCTTGCTCTAATACCATTGTAGAAACTAGTAGGGGGGGGGGGGGGGGGTGATAGTTTTACCGATTAATTAGCGTTTTATAAAGTTTGCTTCTTGAAATAGTTTGATTCGAGGTTGTCTATGTCAATCAAACTCAACAATATGAAGCACAGCAAAACTATCTAACAATGCAAGTATAAGTAAAGAGCAAGAAAGAAACGATCAAACCAAGACACCGAGATTTATAGTGGTTCAGCAACGAAGCACCTCTTCGTTCCTACTCCACTCCCCGAGTACCCCACTCGAGATTTCACTATGTCAACAAGCTCCCTTTAGGCGGAGAACATCCGTTTACAACGTCGTTAATTACTTTTTCTAACATTAAGCTAGATGGCGTGATCCCAATCTTAAGTTAGGAACCAATCTAAGGACTTCACTAAGTCTTCACACACTCACAAGATATACACTCTTGGATTAACACACATCCAATCACACCTATTTACAATATACACACTGGATCTACACGCGATCCAATTTATACAACGACCCAAAACAAATTGTAATGATGTTTGCGATTCTTGAAGAAGAAAAGAGAGAGAGATCACTCGATATCAATTCGTATGTAGAGGAATCGATTGTTCTTCTCTTGTCACTTGATTAGAAGGTGAAGAAGGGAGGAAGAATGAATTAATCACTGTTGAAACAAAATCAAGGGAATGGTGTAGTGATAATAATCTGTGTTTTAGAAAGAAAAGGAAAAGAAGAGAAAAAACACATAGACTAATCTGCATACAACAAATTTTTTGGCAAGAGGAAGTCTGTTTTTGAAATGGGGTGGTCCAATATTTATGGGAACAAAAAAATGACCGTTGCTGGCGGCGGTCCCGGCGGTCCCTTATATATAAGGGGGCCGCCGCTAGATTCGCTCTATTTTTGTCCTTTTGGGTGGATGCTTGTATCTGTTATGGACCTTTATTTTGGGGGAAAAATTTGAAATTCAAATTTTTATGTTTTTAATAAAACATTTTCTTTTAATGATTAAAATATTTGTTTTTATATTTTATAAAAAACATTTTTGTGGAAGTATAAGATTTAGAAAAATTATTTTCTTGATCACTAATCATGTTTTTATGATTTGTTTATCCATTACCTTAAGTGATTATCGAGAAATGAATTTATGATTAGTAATTTCTAAACGTTTAATTTTATCTAAACGTGCTCACATTTTGTTATGATCAAAACATGGGATGTCGAAAAATATAAATAAGGATTTGGACATTATTTGGATTAACAAAAATCGTTTTTTACGACGATCAAACTTGAAAACTAAATCTATGCATCAATATAAACCCAAAAGGACAAACAAAAATTAAATTTAGAAACTTACAAGAAAATCTTCAAAAATATAGATTTCGACACGATTCGGACAACCCAAACGTTATTTAAATGAATACCCGTACATTTGTATCAACCCGTAGTATCTCGTTCTTGATCAAAGTTGAAAAATTTATAGTGTTTGTTTGGTGGCTTATTTCGGACGCGCACACACACTTATGTGTGTGTTTTATTTTATTTTTAAAAATGAGATGAATGAATGAAGATGTTTTTTGTAAAATGGAATATATGCGTACAATTGCTAGACAATGAGCTAAAATCATGCCTCTTTGTCCCTTATGAGACTAGAACCGGTCATGGTATCCAAGGGGTTTCAGGCTTTTCTTTTTGTGTCGGGATCACTTAAAAGCTCGTAAAACTCAACCGTAAAATTTTCCCCAAAGTTAATTAGCAATGTTTTTTTCACCTTAAAAATACTTTTCCATTAACTTATAGTATTTACATGACATATATACGCTTTAAACCCTTCAAAACTCATTTAGACATTAACGGACGTGTCGGGATTCGTTTTTCGGCATTTCTTAAATTTTATGGGTCAACCACCTGGAATGGAAATAACACAATAATACCTTTTTAAAAAGGGACTATTATTCACAATAAAACCATAAATTACCAAATTTCAAAAATTTCACACACCGTTCAACACGCGTACAAAATCTTAAATAAACTGGAAATAGTCAAATAGTCAAAGGACTAAATGATAAATTATTAGAACACAAAGGGGTCAAAGGTTACATTCTACCCCCCTTAAAAGAAATTTCGACCTGAAACTATTCAACTAATTAACATCACTAAACAAATGCGGGCACTTAAGTTTCATCTGATCTTCACGTTCCCACGTTAATTCAGGACCATGTTTCGAATTCTATCGAACCTTGACGATGGCAATCCTACTACGCTTCAGCTTCTTGAACTCTCTTTCTAAAATTTTCCCATTCGCTCTTCCAACAAAATTTAACTTGGCATCAACTTGGATCTCATCCAAGGGGGCACTTGCAGTGTTGGATCCGCCAAACACTTCTTAAGGTTCAACACGTGGAACGTGTCATGACACCATTATTCCTCAGGCAATCTAACTTTGTAGGACGGGGCTATCTTTTTAAATAATTCAAAAGGTCACAAATCTAGGTGCATAGTTTCCTTTCTCCCAAAGCATTACCCACACATTTCTAAGGCGCACTTTGAGTAAAAATAGTCACCTACACTAAACTCTAGAGGCTTATCCTCTTATCAGCTTAACTTTTTGACTGGATCACGCGCAGCTTAAGTCTATCCATAATTCTGCGATATTCTTCTCAGTAGTATTTGCACTAAACTCGGGTCCTATCAACTAACCTTCTCCAACCTCAGCCCACATAATTGGCGAACGACACTTTCTACCATACAATGCCTCAAACGGAGCACATCTCACACTAGAATGATAACTATTGTTATACGAAAACTCAACCAACGGAAGATGAACATCCCAACTTCCTTCGAAGTCCAGGACGCACGCTCTAAGCATGTCTTCTAAAGCCCCCCCCCCTCCCCTCCCCCCCCCGCCCCCCCACCCCCCCCCCCCAAGTCGCCTAGCACACCTGAAGCGCATTGATATATCTCTGAGTCTGTGCTGTTTGTATGTGTGTGGTTATGTTTCTCGTTTCTTATCTCATTGTTTTAAATGTGGTTTTGTAAGACTGTGGTGCGCACCGTGTGATATTTTCTCCGGCAAATAGAAATGGAAGGAATCTCTAGTGTATGGCTTCTGAACTTAGTTCCTTGTGTCTAGGTCTGCAGTATGAGTGGCACCCCACACTAGCACCTAGATGGAATGGTGAACCTTTACTGCGACCTAGTCGGCATTGACTAAGTGCTGCTGCAGGTTTCAACTTCCGAGAGCTATGAGCAGAGAAGTTATTGTCTCGATCACACCATGTCTATAGCATGAGATAGATGTGGTCTCTGATCTCATGTAGAGAGAGAACAGCAGATACGTTAGACTGATAACACTGAGAGTTGTCGCCATCTTTTATTTTAAGTCACTATTCATCGCAATAGGGTGCAGGAATTAAATTGATGCCAAAGACTAAGGAGCTCCATACAGAACTTATCAGTCAAAAATACCCAAATGTTTATAAATCCGGTTAGATAATCGAGATTTGAATTGATTAGCTCACAAAATTGATTTGGGACCCAGATGAGATTGTAATACCTAATTATAAACGTTTAATTTTATCGTAAACGTTTTCACATTTTGTTATTATCAAAACATTGAGAGGTCGAAAAATATAAATAACGTTTTTGGACATTATTTGTATTAACAGAATACGTATAACTCTCCTGTTGAAATCGTATAATTCGCCTACACACCTTCGAATCTCAAAACACAAAAATCTTAAAAAGACTCACTTTTTAACATTTTTACCCAAATTTTCTTGTACTTCTTACCTATCTAAGACTATTAGAACCTTAAAAACACAAACTTTAACGTTTTTGACACGAAAATTTTGAAATCAAGATTCTAGTACACAAAGCCTATTTTCAAAAAAAATCTTAAAAAGATCAAAAAATTTAAGTTTTTCCTAGGATTTACTTGTACAACTAGACTTTACTAAGGTAAATAAGCAATAAAGTAACAAACTTCATGGTTTTAAACCCACGAAAGATGAAAATCTTTTGGTATGGTTCGAACCACCAAACACGCCTAAAACGAGTAACAAACACACACAAAACCTTCACAAACACCCCATGGCTCTTGATACCAATTGTACAACATCTTAATACACACAAGGTATGGATTCAATGAAGAGTTTTAGAGAGAGAAAGAGAGGTGGTTGGATGAACACTTAGAGAGAGAAAGTAAGAAAGAAAAATATTTGATAACTATGTGAAATAAAATGAACAACCAACACCATTTCCATAGCATGGACTTCTACATAGGCTGGTCATGGGCTTTCCATGGGCTTTTCCTAAGCTAGCCTATTAAGGTTCCAAATATTACTTAATGAGCTATCTTATGATATCAATGGAAGTGACTGATACTTTCGTATTCCTAACACATATGCTATCACTTTACCTCTCTGCATCAACACGCAGCCTAGTCCTAACCCGGACGCATCACAATATACTATAAAGTCTCCCGGTCCGTAGGGGAGAGCTAGAACAGGCGCATTACATAACTTATCCTTCAAAGTTTGAAATGCCAATTATTGTTCCTCATCCCAATCGAAAGTCTTACACTTCTGAGTCAAGATAGTAAGAGACTTAGCTATCTTAGAAAAGTTCTCAATGAACCTATGATAATATCCAGCCAATCCTAAGAACGAACGAACCTCAGACGGAGTTCTAGAGGCTTTCCAATTCTTAACAGCTTCGATATTACTAGGGTCTACATGAATCCCATTACCATTTATCACATGCCCAAGAAACTATACTTCTCTTAGCCAGAATTCACACTTAGAAAACTTAGCATACAGTTTATCCTTCTTGAGCAGTTCCAAGACTAACCTTAAGTGTTCTACATGCTCCTCCCGAGTCTTAGAGTAGATTAAGATATCATCTATAAACACTATCACAAACTTACCAAGATAAGGCCTACAAACTCTATTCATCAAATCCATGAATATCGTTGGTGCGTTAGTCAGACCAAAGGGCATTACTGTGAACTCGAAATATCTGTAACGAGTTCTAAATGCAGTCTTTGGATTGTCATCCTCATGCACTCTCAGCTGATGGTATCCAGACCTAAGATCAATCTTTGAGAAAAACTGCAACTCTTGCAGTTGGTCAAATAGATCATCAATCCTAGGAAGCGGATAACGATTCTTAACAGTCAACTTATTCAATTCTCTATAGTCAATACACATCCTAAAAGAACCATTTTTCTTCTTCACAAACAATACCGGTGCTCCCTAAGGCAATGAGATTGGTCGAATGAAACCTTTGTCATTGAGTTCCTTGAGTTGTCCCGACAACTCCTCCAATTCAGAAGGTGCCAAATGATAGGGAGACTTTGCAATCGGTACAGCTTCAGGGATTAACTCAATCCGAAACTCAATATCTCAGAGAGGTGGCAATCTTGATAAATCATCCGGAAATACCTCGGGAAAGTCTCTAACCACAACAATCTCTTTTTGTTTCTTATTGCTAGCCTTAGCACTCTTCAAAAGTCTCGCTTTCTCCTCTGGTCTTTCTCCTAAGACTCTAAGTACTTTGCCATCTACTTGTGGTATCCTCACTACTTTCTCATGACAAACTATTTCAGCCGTATGATTAGATAACCAATCCATACCTATAATCACATCAAAACTCCCATGCCCATGCCCGAATGGTATCAAAATCGATGTCAAAGATCATGACCCTCGATTTCTACTTGCAACCCCCCCCTTTTGAAATTTTAACCTTATCAATATCTACAAGCTCCCCGCTAGCTATCTCAATATCATAATCTAAAACCTAATTCAGTTGGGCTGGGCTCCACGCCTAACCGAGGTATAAAAGTAGTGGAAACAAAACTATAGTCAGCACCAGAGTCAAAAAAGGTAGTGGCAAAATGATTGTTCAAATTTAACGTACCTGTCATAATGTTTGGATCTTGGCGAGCTTCCTCTGCTCTCAACATGAATGCCCTACCCCTAGCTTGGTTCTCTTGGTTTCCACGACCCTGACCCCCGTTATTAGCAGCAACTTGGTTTGGATGATTTCCTTCCGATCCTTATGCCCTATTCAATCTAGGACAAGTTGACCTGACATGGTCGATACTACGACACTCAAAACATGCCTTAATAGTTGGGTTTCTAGCATTGACAAGATTCACATTCCTTGGCACGCCTCTACAATCCTTAGCCAAATGACCCGGCGGTTACAATTAAAGCATGAGCGACAAGGCCCTCCGGTGCATGGTATGAGTTGCAGGTGATACACTTGGGCTAAGTACCTGTATTCTCTCTTCCTACACGGTTTGCAGTAGTAGCAAAAGCATTTCCAGTCCTAGTCCTCTTATTATCATCCCTACCATTCTTATCCTTGCTAGGTTCCACCATATTTCTATCTTTTTGACCTTCTTAATTGATCCATTCCTAACAGTCTTATCGGTTAGTGCACAAAAAATCTGCACAGCCTTCTGTATAGTCTTTGGCTCCGTTGCTGCCACCATCTTACGGATCTGTAGAGCAAGGCTATACATGTATCTCTCAATCTTCCTACTTTCAGGAGTCACTAAATGTGGAACTAACCTAGCCAGCTCATGAAACCTATCATTTTACGCAGCATGGCCAGCCCCGACCATGGCGTGATTCCAAAACTCAGTTTCTAACTTTTGCATCTCATGACTAGGACAAAACTCTTCTATCATTATAAACTTAAAGTCATTCCATGACATACTAACATTAACTTCCCGGCTTAGCGTGCGGATCTGAGAGTTTTACCACGTTAAAGCCTTACCCATAAATGAACCAGCAATGTATTTTACTTTTTGGTCAATACTACAACCACTCATATCCTGCACGGAATTCATTTTCTCAATCCATCAGGTAAGAACTACAACACCTCCCTTACCATCATATTCCTTAGGGTTACAAGCTAAGAACTCCTTATATGAACAACCTACCTGGTTTCCATTTACTAACACATTCCTAACGTTCTCTTGAACATTCTCATTAACCGCATTACCATTTTGATTTCCAACATTTCCTTGGTTACCAACCTGAGCTAAAATGGCAGGTAAGAGGTTCTACAGTTGTTGGACAATGATTGTCGAGAAGTCGGGTGCTCCTCCTACACCCCCATTGACTCCCTTTACATTCCCATTAACTCCCTTTACATTCCCATTAGCTCCCAACCCCTAGCCATTCCCTTGACCATTTAATTCATCAACACGCTTATCATTACCTCCCCTAGGTCCTCTACCACTCCCACCTCTACCAACCCGTTCACCCATCCCCCCTCTTCGTGATTTGGCAATAGGCCGACCAGCACTTCGGGTCTTCATCCTTGGCAACATTATTTACACGAGGGAGAACATGGGCAACGTTAGGTAGGTAGGAAGACTAACATATATATAGAATATCTTACTATATATATAATTACACATAATACCCCCTTATGGCGTTAACATCAATTTGTGTGAACAGTATTACCAAGTACGAGTAAGTTGTGATACTTTTATAATTACATTGGCCACCGTATTTATATCCGCATCCTTTCCCAGTCGTACGTGATATTAAGCTCACGCATCTCAATGACTGACATAACTAAAGCACCAAACCGCTAACACATGAAAGTAAGCAAAAGAGGAACACCACACACATAAATCCTATACGCAACTAAATGACGGATCTTAGGTTATAGTCTAGGCCAACCTACCTAGTTCTCTATAGCTGGCTCTGATTACCAATCTGTCACACCCCGACAATGGCGGAAACTCGGGAATGCACCATAATGATCAATCATAACACAAGATACAATATAGAGGAAACTACAATGCATAAACTTCAAGTGTTACGAAGACCATCCACCCCGAACAAACTCGAGTGGTGTCCCAATCATAACTAAATCCAAAATCTCTTACAAATCTAAATGCCCACACAGGGGTCCAAATCCAAGCTTAAACCGAAACTTCCAAATACTAAGAACCAAACAAATAAACAAGCAAGGCTTTACATGAAAAATCCACACGGGATACTCCTAAGCCTGCTATCACATATCACCAACTATTCATCTTTCACTTCACCTGAAAATGATACTCGAAAACGTCAACAATAATGTTGGTGAGCTCGTATGTTTGACCTTAAACCCAAAAGCTGTGTCAATAACTCAAAACAATAGACAAAAGTGCAATATGATAGTGAATATATGAGAATCACCCATGACTTAGCATCCTCACTAATCATGTAAACTCGACCTAGCTTACCCGCTAGTCGAACCATGCCCTAGCATCACCGCTAGTCAGGTAGCAAATATGTCACTTACACACCTGAATGGCCTACCAGCTGGAGCACTATATTAGGGCAGGACCCAAAACCCTTGCATGCCAAACACAGTACATGCAAGTAAAACCAAAACCCTTGCCATTCCAAACACAGTACACGCAAGTAAAATCACATCACATATATTCACATAGCAATCATAAGCACATAATTGTCCCAAAAACAAAAATCACATGTCGCACAGTCAAATTTCAAAACAGTTCAAAACACATTTGAGTATCATTACCCCCAACGGAAAAACAGTAGAAAAATGGGGCTACGAGAACTCACCTCAAGCAAGTCTTAAGCAACCAAATCTCAATCACACGAGCAAATGCAACGACGTCCGCACAAGACCTAATCCAGTTAATGTCTCATTAAATCATTTATTTTCAAAACAGTCTTCACGTTTGATGCATAGAGGCTAGATGCGTTGTACAATTACCCTTAACAATTTAGTGGTGTGATGGTTGACGTATCATCCCAAAATACCTTATCATTTTGATATCTCAACGATACATACTTATACTATTTAAAGAAAATAGTTAAGTAATATAAGTAAATATTTATAATAAATAATTATAAATATATCTCGATAAGTGTATTCGATACTCTTAGTTACCATAAAATAATCATAATATGTGAAAATTGAAACATTTAACAAAAGTAAACTATTACAGAAGTTTCGAGAAAAATTATATTTTTCGTCTTTTAGTGAATTTATTAAATAAATAAAAATAATAAAATAATATTTTATTATTTAAAAACCAAAAATCATGTTCTTAAGTAAAATTTTCTAAGTATAAACTTTTTACGAAATTTCGACATGACCTGTACGTTTATATAACGTTTTCCAAGGTTTCAAACCTTAATTTCAACACTTTTTACCATTTCGACACTTTTTCGACAAAATTCCAAAATCTCAATCTTTAACGTTTACTAAAATGTTTTTCCCAAAATAACGTTCAATATCACTTCGTAAATACATTTCACTTTCAAAAGTTCGTCAAAAACTTTTAAAACGACTAAATATCGCTTATTGGGCTCCCCTTTTAAGGCCCAACAAGGGTCCAATAAGGTATTTATACGTCCAAAATACGATCCAAGCCCAAAACTAAGGTCCATTTATATACATAAGCTCATACTAATAAGTAGAAAATAACCCGGACCACAATAAGCCATCAAATAAGCCACAACTTATTTGTGCCTAATGGGTCGTGAGCCCAATGAGCTCGAAAATCGAGTCCGTAAGCTTAAAAATAAGCTAGTACGCTACATATAGTATTTGGTTACTACCATAAGCTATAAAATAGTTCACGAACATACGCCATACCACAAAAATATTCAAAATCACTTCCTTGTGATTCTAAAAGAAGTCGTGAGCATATAAGTTCGAAATAAACCACGAAAGTCCACAAACTAAGCTATACAAGCTATTATACAAAATAAGCTATCTAGCAATATATGTTTCTCAACCATCACGACCACAATATCAAAACTAACAAAACCTTATCCTTGTTTCTTTTTATTCTAACCCCAAGCGCATCCTTTTATTCATTTTGTTTCTAAAAATCGATTTTTACGACGATCAACTTGTACAACTAACATCTATGCATCAATATAAACCCAAAAGGACAAACGAAATTTAAATTTAGAAACTTACAAGAAAATCTTCAAAAATATAGATTTCGACACGAACCGGACAACCCAAACGTTGATTTAAAGAATACCCGTACACTTGTATCAACCCGTAGTATCTCGTTCTTGATCAAAGTTGGAAAATTTATGGTGTTTGTTTGGTGGCTTATTTCAGACGCACACACACACACTTGTGTGTGTGTTTATTTTTGAAAATGAGATGAATGAATGAAGATGTTGGTTGTAAAATGGAATATATGTGTACAATTTCTAGACAAGGGAGCTAAAATCATGCCTCCTTGTCCCTTATGAGACTAGAACCGGTCATGGTATCCAAGGGGTCTCGGGCTTTTCTTTTTGTGTGGGAATCACTTAAAAGCTCGTAAAACTCAACCGTCAAATTTCCCCCAAAGTTAATTAGCATTTTTATTCACCTTAAAAATACTTTTCCATTAACCTAGAGTATTTACATGACATATTTACGCTTTAAACCTTTCAAAACTCATTTGGACATTAACGGACGTGTTTGGACTCTTTTTCGGCATTTCTCAAATTTCATGGGTCATCCACCCGGAATGCAAATAACACAATAATAACCTCTAAAAATTACTATTATTCACAATAAACCATAAATTGCCACAATTCTTAACAAAATCACCACCGTCAACACGGTACAAAATCTGAATAAACTCAACACGGTACAAAATCTGAATAAACTGGCAAACGTCAAATAGTCAAAGAACTAAAAATGAAATATTCAGAACACAAAAGGGGCAAAGGTTACAATAGGAAAGACCCGAGGGTTGTTATCGTTCTCTAAGGGAATAGAGTGTGAAGGTTCAAACTAAATGTAACTAAGGTCTAGGGGTTGAAAGAAGATTATTTTTGTATTTTTATATTTTTATGAAAGCAATTAAAATCTCGGTTTTGAAGGGGGTTTAGTTTTAAACTAATAAACTAAATTAAATCTAAACTAATGTGTAAACTCGTATAGGTAAACAAATGTGTTCACTTAATCATGCATTACTCCTTGAATTGCTCCTCCTAATTCTATTGCCCGTCACCCTTGTAATGTAGTGTGCAAGTATTTCCTAACTCATGAACGAATTACACGAACCCGCCTTCTATGTAATATTCTGTTAAGGCAACGCACAAGTAAGGTAATATGAAGACTATTACAAGACCCCTAAGAGTACATTACATGCATTAAAACACTTAAAAGGTAATCAACCATATTAGGACAAGGTAGTATGAAGACTGTTGCGATGATATCCTTTCTACATAATCACATTTCCCTAGACATCTATGCTAATGTAGTATCTTATACTATTTTTTCTAAACCTAACGCTCACACTCATCAAACAAAACAATAATAAAAGGAGTTACAATCTTTTCACAAAAATCAATCAAATCAATTAAATAGCAGGATCAAGAAAAATTATTAATAAACACTGTCAAAAGATTAACAACAAAAATTCGGAACATCAAAAACACATGAACAAAAGAAAAATTTTCAAGTACAAGTAAACACAAATCAATTATGGCACATTATATACAAAATTAGTCAAAAATTGTAACAATCAATTCAAGCACAATGAAGAGATCATAATGTCATCAAATCACCAGAAACTAAACTGAAAATCACATACAAAAACAGACTAATACACACACAAAGATATGCAAATACAAATTATCATCAAATTTCCAAAAATATTAATTAATCATCACAGAAAAACATTATACAAATTGCAATCCATAAGAAAGCAAAAAACAACAATTAATGAAACGAATTAGACATATTGAAAGATTAAAGGGATATAAGATCTTCACTTGATTAAAACATGGAGTTAGGGTTGATACAAGAGGGTTTAAGAACCCTAAAATCGACCCAAAACCTGATAAAATTCGTACCCTAAGTATGACTCTCGCATCCGACAAGTTCCACCCTTAAACCTAAAACTGAGATTTGTATATATGGAGATAAAACATTCGCGACGACGCGCTTTATAGTTTGACCGCCGTCGCTACGCCGAATCTTCTAGGGTTACATTAAGTCGGTTACGTTATGACGCCATCTCAAAGATCCTGACGTCGTCGCTTGTATATTTTGACGTGTCGCTAGAATTTATGACGCCGTCTCCAGGGTCTTTGTGCCCTTTTCTTCTTCGACTTTGGTGTAGAGTTGTAATCTCGTCCGTTTCTTTCCCAAATGAGCCCAAGTCATGTGTATTTCCTTCAAATGTCATCCAAGTGCTAAAAATACAAAAAGAAACGATTAAGCACGTATTTTGAGCATATTTGCATGATTTAAGGGGTTAAATGACCCCGAAAAAGTGTATAAAATGACACCTCATCAAATACCCCTACATTTGGGATTTGCTTGTCCTCAAGCAAATGGGCTTTTCTACCTAGACAATAGCAATATCAGGGGCATTTAACTTACTTTTTAAAGATAGTTTATGGCACAACCTGTTATCCCTCGTTATTAAAAGCACGAAAATTTTATACTAGCACCTCACAATAAATGTTTGGATTCTCTCTTTCTCTCGGGTGTATAATGAATTATAACAATATGGAAAACGGAAAATTAACACTCATTACCTGTCATAGCATATAAATTACCATAAGCTTGATAAAGGATCAAACCTCCACCGCTGTGGCGTAAGCACCTAGGAATTACTATCAAAGAGGTCTTTAAAAGGTTGTGATGTTTAGGTGTAAGTTAAACGGAAACGAAAACGGATGGGATATATTTGGGTGGATTTGGGGTGGTGGTGAGTTAATTAATATACAAGAATACATGTGAAGGCGTTGCTAAGCCAAGACTCGACCACACTAGGACTAAGATATACAAACTCTACATCAAACTCTTTATTTTTCTTTTCTGACTCTTTCTTGACATAAATATAAACATAAGCAAGATGGCATCCCGTACATTTTTTATATATACTCTTTTTTGATCATTTTTCTTTTTCTTTTCTCTTTTTTTGGTACACTTTTGCCCTGCCATCTGCTAAAACATAGATAATACATGACTTGGGGTTTATAAACACACCCCTACACTTGAGTTTTAGAACTCATAAACATAAAATAACTAATGACCCGAATTGAAAGGATCAAAATAACATGGAGTGTATTAAACACGTATGAGGGTAATAATTTAACTTTCTTCCTCATTTCTTCATAAAATAAAAACTACGAATCCCAATCGTCCCAAAACTGTATACGCTGATAAAATACTCGACTTAGCAACCATGTACTCAAGCAAATAATTAACTGGGTTTTACAATAATGCACTAAAAACGAGTACATACAAGGAAGGCTAAGGGAATTTGGGAGTAACATTTGGTAAGGGTGTAAACAATGCTCTTCATTAATAATCCGGAATCCACCGGAAAATTACAAGAACCGTGAAAAGGATAGGCTCAGAGGGGTGTACTTGGGGTATCTTGCACTAAAATTGAGTGCGAAGCAAGGGTGTGGGGATGGTTATATGATCGGGGATACCATAATAACAAATATAGGTTTAAAACAAGGTTTATCCTAGTGCCTCTTATCATTTAGCAAACCCTAATCACACGAATGCGATCTCACTAAGCAGTCTCGGGATGCATCACAAAAGCAAGTTCTAGAATTTAATATACTACCGGTACACTCATATAATTTTAACCGATACCAATGCTCCAGAAAAAGCAACAAAACCACATATGCAAGATCAAATCCATGAACGCGACATATATGATTGCTCATTCCTTAACTCGAGCAAGCTAAAGGCAAAACTATCTTAAGAATCAAAGATGGATGCTTGAATTCCTAAAGATCTAGGGTCGAACCTCACATTTTTGGGGTGGATTTTTTTTAGAGTGGTAGGGTTTTGTGCTAGTTATATAACTCCTATCCATGAGACGCTAAAAATATTTAGCTTTCATTGGTATGTGACATAATTTTTTTTAAATTTGGGTTAAAATTACCGTCTATGCTACGTTTCAGTATATTACTCATTATTTTAAGGACAAAGCAAAGGCAAATGAAGAAATAGTTTCTAAGGCTTTTATTTCCCCTACACTTATTTTAAACATTGTCTCCAATGTTTTTAAAAGTACTCGAAAAATGAATAAAGGGCAAAAGAAACTAGTACTCCCCTGGTTTTGCTCAATAATGGAGAAGAAACAAATGATCCCGGCTAAATCGTCATTCAAGAATCTTCCACATGAAACTCCTAAGAAATCCCGGGCTTCTCCTCATCAAATATAACCTTCAAATCAAAGACAAGAAACAACTACACTTGGCATAAAATCGGCGGGATAATAATATACAACGTGATAGTTTAGGGTTTAGACACTAAGAAAGCAATAAAGATAGGATGAATATGCTAATGTAATCGTGGTTTTCTGCAAGTTTAGGAAAATTACAAATTTTGGAATTTATACAAAACTAATTTTCAAGAATTAGAAAAAAATACGAATTTTACTGTAGCTAGAGACGTGACGCCGTCAGGAAAAATCCTGACGCAGTCCCCAGCGTCTGTAAAGAATTTTTTTCGTTTCTTAAAATTTACTGCACGCAAATCCTATTAGTTATTTCCTGGAGAATTACTGCATAAACCACAAAAACAATTAACACAATCATATGACTCAAAATAGACACACAAGACGCGAATTAATATGCTTGAAATGGTTCTTAGAAACCGGATATTTTCTTTTACAATTTTGATGTAAAATTCATTTGATTGCAATTAAGACGAAGTTAAAGACAAAACAAAGCATGATCACATAATTCAAATATATAAAAACAAACGATAAACAATAAAACACACGACACTCCTTAAAGAAATAAAAGATTGGGATGCCTCCTAAAAAGCGCTTGTTTTTGTTCGAGTCACGAGCCTGACTCTACCCTTATTTAACATATAAAAGGGAGGATTTTCTTACACTTCAAGCGCGGGTGATAGTAACGGTATACACCATTGTGGTAAGAAGGAGCCATATGTTAAAAAAGTGGTTGTTGAATTATATGCTCCAAATGTGTGTTTCCTTACTCCTACCCTTCTTTACTTCTTTCGGCCTAACGGGTAAATTAAATCCTCTTTCTAGAAGAGAAACTTCCTTAGACCCTAATTTCCAATCATTTTCTATCATCTCCATATTCGAAAAATCAACACCTAGGGATCCACTTTGTCCTAATAAAACTGGTTTAAATCCATAATGTTTCTTAGGATCATCTAAACATAGATGATAATAACAATACAAATCCTTAGGGTAGAAAGATGCCACGTGAGGTGAAGGCGGTGTATAAATGGTCAAATTGTCTACTATCTTCATCCTAAAACTATTCGGACTATGTTGTTTGATGAGTGGCCCGGGGCCTCTTTCTTTTCCTAGGCTTACATCTAGGGATGGAAAACTAGGCACGTGTTGTGGTTGAGGCTTTGATTCATCCAAACTAGGAACTTCCCTGGAACTAAGAAGGATGTCATGACTAAAAGTATCCAAACCTACATCCGCTAGTTTCATTTGGTCTAAAGGTTTTACCTCCATCGGGACTCCTATAGTCTCTTCTACTTTTTTCGGATAAGTCGCGGGCGATGTGTATACCTCAAATGATAGGAGGACTTGTGGGCTTGGATTATCCACCTTATCCCATGCTATGCACCTAAGCATCTCAAACCAAACCTTTTCATTGCCAAACAATTCATTTGCTTGAGCCCTCAAACTTGCTAATTCTTGCTCGGTAATAGCTTTAAAAGGTTTGTCCCACTCTTTTTGTCCCTGGGCAAAATTCTCTATGGTTTCCCATACTTCTTCAACACTTAATTCACTAAGGCCCCCGTCTGCATCAAAGTTAAGGTCCATTTGGGTGTAGTGGTTGACATTATTATAAAAGATTTGAATCTGGATCCATAAATCGAGGCCATGATGAGGGACTCTTTGGATTAAGTTTTTGAAACGAGTCCACACATCATAGAGAGATTCATCTTAATGTTGTTGGAACATCAAAACATCATTTTGGAAGGTTTTAGTAAAACATTTAAATCTATTTACACTAGAATAACTATACCTATTTATTTTAAATGACAACTTTATTTACAATATAAACAAGAGGATTTTTACGAACAAAGGAAATGAAGAAAAATATAGATTACGAGAAAGCTAATTGACAAAAATTAAATTCTCACTTGATAGGAATCAAGTGAGTAGACCTAAGCTAAATAAAATTTGAAACCTAACTATTCCCCACGTAGAGGCGCCAAAAACTTGATGTGCGGTTGTTGTAAACTCACAAGAAGTTTTACAACTCCCTAGACAGTGTACCTAACCGTTGTAGTGTAGTATAGGAAAGACTCGGGGGTTGTTTTCGTTCTCTAGAGGAATAGGTTGGGAAGGCTCGAACTAAACGTAACTAAGGTTTAAAGGTCAAAAGAAGATTATATTTGTATTTTTATATTTTTAAGAAAGCAATTAAAATATCTGGTTTGAAGGGGGGTTTTGGTTTTAGGCTAATTAAACTAATAACTAAAATTAAATCTAAACTGTTGGGAATTATATTTGAGTTGATAAGACAAAGCAAGAATGAAACATAAGGACTGAATCTAGCATTATGGAATTCTACAAGCTGGTGGAGTTTATTCTACAAAAGATAAAAGAT
>BQNB010111579.1:0-22323 GCA_026074375.1 Tanacetum coccineum | reverse complement strand
GTAGAAAGAAATTGTGTTTGATTAAGTTGTCTTTTAAGTGTTTTAATTTCTTGAAACTATACGGGATTTTACAATTCTTGAAAAAACCGGGAAAAAAACAAGTTAATGTTTCACGGGATTTTACGAATCAAAGAAATAAACCGTATAATTTGAAAACTTGAGTCGTTCGGTTTGGGTTGTTCGGCACGAGTTATTCGACTCAGTTGTTCGACACGAGTTGTTCGACTCAGTTGTTTGACACGAGTTGTTCGACACGAGTTGTTCGACTCAGTTGTTAGACACGAGTTGTTCGACACAGTTGTTCGACTCATTTGTTCGACTCAGTTGTTCGACACGAGTTGTTCGACACGAGTTGTTCGACACGAGTTGTTCGACTCAGTTGTTCGACACAAGTTGTTCGACTCAGTTGTTCGACACGAGTTGTTCGACTCCAATAGACACGTGACTTAAAATTTTTAAAACACAAAAAGACACATTTTTTATGGTTGTTTTGCAAAAATTCTTGTACAACTAGTGTTACTAAGCCTATAGGAACAAGAAAAATGAAAACTTTAAGGTTTTTAAGCCGAAAAATTTAAAATCAAGATATTGTTCTTTATAAGGTTGTTTTGAACACAAAAAGTAATAAAAATGATGTTTTTCTTGATTCTAAGCTTGTACACCTATATACACGGATACTATATCAAATTTACCAAGGTAAATGAGATTTTAGTGTACACAAATAGCTTCGAAAAACAAGAAAAATAAAGAGAATTTTTGCAAGAAACACACGAACCAAAAAAGATAAACACAAAAACTAAAAACCCCTCTCCATAGCTCTTGATACCAATTGTAGAATATGAGTAATCTTTAACAACAAGAACTAGTGAGAGAAAGTGAGAAGGAAGGAGGAATTTTAGTGAGAGAGAGTAGTAGAAAAGAAATGCATAACTATGTGAAAATACAACCAACCAACCACCTCTCCAAGGCATGGAGAGGTGTTTATATTTTATCTATGGCCGGCCATGGAAGGGCTTTGTGGGCTTTCCATGGGCTTTTCCTTATGTTTGGCCCGATTAGCTTACTAAACAATACATTGTGGACTACGAGCTAGAAACGTAAAATACGTGGAGTGACCGATCCTTTTTTTGGATTCCTAACACTTAATACATGTTCTCTCTTATATTTCTTTCTCTCTCTAAAATGTTCATCCAACCATTCTCTCTTAAAAACCACCTCTCTTTCTCTAACCTTGTATGTTATTTGATTGTTCATCAATTGGTATCAAGATCCATGGAGTGATTTGTTTAGTTATTGTGTTTGTTTTTTGGTTTATTTTTCTCATATAAACCGTACGTCATTTTATTCTTTTTTTTTCTTTTCAAAGCTCTCATATACACTAAAAGATTATTTACATAGGTAAAATTGATCTAGTATCTTTATGATATGGGTGTATAAGCTTTGAATCAAGAAAAACTCATTTTTTACAACTTTGGTTTTTGAAAAAGTCTTATAAAGTACAAATCTTGATTTTAAAATTTTTGGCTTAAAAACCATAAAGTTTGCATTTTTAAGGTACCTATAGGCTTAGTAATAATAGTTGTACAAGAAAATTTGGGAAAAATCAATTAAAAGTTAGTCTTTTTGTGTTTTTGAGATTTTGTGTTTCATCCTAGTGTTGACCGAATTAGCAGTTTCAAGTTCAACCGAATTCATAGTCCAACCGAATTCGCAGTTTCGAGTTCAACCGAATTCGCAGTTCAACTGAATTAGCAGTTTCAAGTTCAACCAAATTCGTAGTTCAATCGAATTAGCAGTTTCAAGTTCAACTGAATTCGCAGCTCAACCAAGTTAGCAGTTACCAAATTGGCAGTTCTAATATCAACCGAATTCACAGCTCAACCGAATTAGCAGTTACCAAATTGGCAATTCTAGCATCAACCGAATTCGCAACTTAACCGAATTAGCAGTCTTAATTTGGCAACCGAATTCGTAACTTTAATTGACATCCGAATTCGCAATTTTTCATTTAACCATCAAATTTGCAACTAAAGTTCAAACACACAAATTTGTTAACAAAATTATACGGTTTATTTATGTGACTTGTAAAATCCCGTGAAACATTCACTTGTTTTCCTGGTTTTGTCAAGAATTGTAAAATCCCGTGTACTTTCAAGACATAAAACACACAAAAGACAACACATAACAACATAATTACTTTCAATTACCGTTTGATCATACAAGTAATCTTTTAACATACAAACTTTCACAATGACAACTCTTGCTGACAAAGCGATTCTTTCGGGTTTTGAAAATCGTCCACCTATGTTGGAAAAAGATATGTACGATTCTTGCAAAAGCAAAATGGAACTATACATAATGAACAAACAACATGGACGAATGATCCTTAAATCCATTGAAAATAGACCACTCACCTGGCCTACGATTGAGGAGAATGAAGTGACTAGACCAAAGAAATATTCCGAGTTATCTGCTACGAAAGCAATTCAAGCTGATTGTGATGTCAAGGAAACAAATATCATTCTCCAAGGATTACCACCAGAGGTCTATGTACTTGTTAGCAATCATCGAATCACCAAGGAAATTTGGGTAATAATTCAATTTCTCATGCAAGGAACTTAATTAACGAAACAGAAAAGAGAGTGTAAGCTTTATGATGAATCCAATAAGTTTGCTTATAAGAAGGGGGAAACACTACATGATTTCTACTTGAGATTTTCACTACTACTCAATGACATGAACATCTACAATGTGAAACTAGAACAATTTCAAGTGAACACCAAGTTTTTGAATACCCTTCCTCTAAAGTGGAGAAATTTGTGACTGATGTCAAACTGGATCAGGATTTGCACACAACTAATATTGATCAGCTTTATGCTTATTTGGGACAACATGAATTTCATGCAAATGAAGTTCGTTTAATGCATGAACGCAACACAGATCCGATTGCTTTGGTTGCAACCCATCAGATGACCCAGTCCCCTTATCAAACTCATCAAAACTCATACCAAAACTCTAAATTTCAACAAGTTTCACTATATTAGTCTCCACAGCATGGATTACCTTATAAGTCTCAACAATACTCAACCAATCAACCATCAACACCTCTTTCAATCACTTATCCATCTAATGATTATAAATCATCAGTTCACCATAATGTTTATTCTCCACCATCATCCATCCCTCAATTGGAATATGCTCCCACAATTCACCACCACCAACAACAACAACTTGAATTTTAGAATTAGGTCTAACTGTTCTAGTGTTCAAGAAAGGTGATAATCCCATTGATGCCATTAACCATATAATGTCATTCCTGTCAGCTGTTGTCATATCTCACTATCCTACTACTAATAATCAGCTTAGGAATTCGTCAAACCCTAGGCAACAAGCTACCATTAATGATGGCAGAATTACTTTACAACCAGTTTAGGGGAGACAAATTTCTTTTGCTTCGGGTACAAGTAGAACCTACACTCCAGGAGCAAGTGGAAGCAATTTTGGGAAACAAAGGACTGTTATTTGTTACAATTGTAAAGGGGAAGGACACATGTCCAAACAGTGCACTAAACCTAAAAGGAAACAGGATGATTCGTGGTTTAAGGATAAAGTGTTGCTGGTACAAGCTCAAGCAAATGGTCAAATTCTACATGAGGAGAAATTAGCATTTTATTGCAGATCCAGGAATTACAGACTGTCAAAGCCTATAGACCTGTCATACCCACATGTCGCTTATCAAGATAATGATTTGGATGCATATGACTCTGATTGTGATGAACTCAACACTGACAAAGTTGCTCTCATGGTAAATTGATCTCATTATGGTTCAGACGCTCTTACTAAGGTATACAATCTTGATAATGTGGATACTAATATAATAAATCAAGCTGTGCAGGCGATGTTGTCTTCTGAACAATCGAATGTTGTAAACCATTCAGAGACTGAAATAACTAGTGATAGCAATATGATTCCTTATCTTAGTTATGTGATATAGAATCACAATAGGAAGCTGTTCAAAATCCTAACTCTTCTGCACAACAAGATGCACTGATATTATCTGTGATTGAACAACTGAAAACCCAAGTAGTTAATTGTACCAAGATAAATCTGGACAATAAAAGTGTCAATGATACTTTAACTGCTGAGCTTGAAAGATATAAGGAACAAGTTAAAGTTTTGAAAGAAGGACAAAATGTTGATTTAAAGAGTAAAGATAACGTTTCAGATTCATGTGCACAGTCTGTAGAGATTGATCATCTTAAACAAACTCTTTTAGAACATTTAAAAAAGGAATCTTTAATGCAAATGGTTACTCTTCTCAAAAATGATTTTAAGAAAGAAGAATCTAGAAACATTGATAGGGAAATTGCTTTAGAAAAGAGGATCAAACAGCTAGATAATATTTTTTTTAAAAGAGATCAATCCGCACAAACTGTTCACATGTTGACGAAACCTCAGTTTTTCTATGCTCAAACATTAACAAGCATCAGGTTTTTTCAAAATCCTTTCTATCTAAAGAAAGCTTAGCAGTTGGAGACAAAGCTTTATGATGGTAATGCCATTGTGATTCCTGACTCCGAAGAGACCCTAATGCTTGCTGAAGAGAGTCGTTCAAAAATGCTTTTAAAACAACAAGATCCTATGATGTTAAAAAAGAAAGTTAATACTACACCAGTCGATTATGCTGTTCTTAATCAACTTTCTTAAGATTTTGAAACACGATTTGTTCCACAAACTGAATTATCTATTGAACAAGCATTTTGGTCTCAGTATTCTGTAAATTCTCTAGAACCCACTCTTTCTAGTAGACCTACCAAAGTTGAAGTTCTAAAAGAACTTCCTAAAGTCCAAACAGGTTAAAACATTATTAAAGAAACTTAAACACCATCTTGCTGGTTTTGATGTGGTTGTCAAAGAAAGAACCACGGCCACAACTATCACTGAGGGCTCGTGGGGGTTCGAACATACAAAAGCTTGTTTTAGGGATGAAATAATTCCATTTGTAAAAGCTCTGAAGGACTTATTTAATACATTCGATCAATATTTGATTGATGAACTTTCTGAAGTCCAAAATGTCTTCCATCAAATGGAACAGGCTGTGGAACAACATCGTTTAGAGTAAAAAACATGTGAAGTTAAAATGAATCAAGTTTTGAACGAAAATGAACGACTCTTGGAACAAGTCATTAACAAAGATATTGTGAACATAATTATGAATTCTTCTGTGGATAATACTTCTGTGAATGTGCATGAATGTGAAAAGTGTCTAAAACTTGAGACTGAGCTTCTCAACAAATCAGATTTCGTTGAATAAGAGATTTACCACAAACTGTTCAACAGTTTTATCACTCTTGAAAAACATTGCATCTCTTTAGAAGTTAATAATTGTTGATCCCAACTTAAGATCGATCCCTTAGCTTGTAAAGTTTAAGTTACTTTGGATAAATCCAAAACAACTATGGTAGAAACTTTGTGAATACTAAAGAGTATACGGAATTTACTCTTTAATACTTAGAAGAATATTAATAAAACAGTAAACTGTATGAACAATGATATTACTGAAAAGCTCCAATATTATTATTATCAATAATATGAGTACTCTATGTAGTACTAAGGTTTACAACCTTGAAGCTATATATCAAAATGTATATATAACACCATAACCTAGGATCTCCTTGTATACACTAAGGAGTCCTTTACAAGATAACTACAAATCTTCTATAATTCTAATCTTATACATATCTTTCTAACTTTATAACATATACACAGAATAAGTCAATACAAATCACTTGACACGTCTTTATCTCTTTAGCAGTCTAATCTTACATTCAGCATCTTAAGTTCTCTGTAGTCTTAAGTTAGTACTGTCAGTACTAACCTTACCCTACAGATACTAACTGGTTAGTAATAGGCATTTGTAACTTGAGCAGTACTAACTCTTAGCTTGGCAGTACTAAGTAAGAAGACTTTTAATTCCCAACAATCTTCCCTTAAACTTGTGATTTACCTCCAAATCATCAAGTTTCTTGAATTAAACCTTGTCCTCTGAGAGGATTCTTCCAAACACTTCATCTTCTTGGTCTTTCAACCTGCATGAATATCTTCCTAAGAAGTTCTTTGGACATCTCATTATCTTGATTCACTAAGAGATTTGGTACTAGCATCAATATAAGAGTTCCTCTTGACAATGGATACTCCTTCCCTACCAGCATGTAGATGTCTATTCCCTTCTCTGTAGACACATGATGCACTCCACATGAATCATATAGCCTCTAAGTTAAATCATAAATATGCTTTTGAAGCTTCCATAACTCATCATCTGTATCTGGTTCAAATAATCTCTTCAACTCAACCCATATCTCTCTTTCTTTGTCATCTGTTGGTTCTGTTGAATTGAACTTCTCTTTAACCAGAATCCACAACATCACTAAGTCATCCTGTCAAATGGATTCCAGCATATCATCAAAGAAGTGATGTACCTCAGTATGATTTCCAACTCTAATGATCTTCCAGTACTTCCTAGTGCCTTCAGTGTAAATCTCCCAGTCAATTATATATACTTTGTTTGTATGCTTGCAACATCATCCTGCTCTAAAACTATTATCATCAATGTTGTATCTCTTCATGAGACAGTTCATCAGCTCTTCATCTCTTGTTCTTTAGCTATTCTGAGCTTTCAATCAGTCTATTGCCTCTTCAGAACTTTCTTAGATCAAGTTTCTTCTTCTGTGCATCCCTTTTTAAACTTCCAGCTGCTAACTCAGCAACTGCCTGTCCACCTTACGCTCTATTAAGTAACAAAAGTGTTTACTTTCCTCATTTTTTTTTCAAACAAAGTCTTTATCTCATCAAAAGAATAACCTTTTAACTGCTACGGTGTATATCCAGCCATATTATTTAGATAATTAGACATTTGATTCCTCTTTTGAGCTTTGGTTAGTGATTTTCTTCTCTGCTCTTCTGCTTTAAGTCTTGCAAAATTTTTCTTTCTTTCATTCACGAGTTCTACAAATAACTTTGACCTTTCTTTAATGGATATCCTCCTAGCTCCTTCGCATGTATTTTTGCCAGCTAACTCAAGTCTGGCATCCATCAAAGCTTAACATCATCCCCTTTAGGCAATGTATTGCAGTTTACTAGCTTCTTCTTCTCTTTATCTTTCAAGCCTGGCTTCTTCATCTCTAAAAATGAACAAAAAGATGATGATTTGCCATACCCAAAGTTTAGAAAATTTAAACAATTGGCAGCATAAATCATCAATACACAAAAGAGCACAGCGATCCCTAAAACTAACAGATATAGAATCCAGCACAAGCTATCAACCTCCACCTGATACAATAACAGGACCAGCAGTCTATCTACTGGCAAGACATAACCTACAACCAACCTATAAACCAGACTATCTAACTCTGCTTGAAGTCTCTGAGCTACATCAGCATCATATTTAATTTGATCTTTCTTCTTCTTTGGTTTTTTAGATTCAACCATCTTTGCCTTTCCCTTGTCTTTTGGATCAATTTGTGGAGGAGATACTCTTACTCTTGTTCCAAACTCACTAGGCTCTTGCATAGTTACTCCTTTTTCCTTTTATTTCTCACTCTTCATCTTCATAATAGTTTTTGGAGCAATAGTGAGGTCTTCATCTTCAATAGGAGTTGTTGTTGTTGTTGTTGGAGGAGTACTTGGCTCAGCAGTACTAACAGATACACCAGCAATAGTAACTGGTGCACTGGCAGTAGTAACAGGCTCAGCAGTAGTAATATTAATATTGGCAGTAGTAATTAATGTACTAGCAGTATTAACTCTAATATCATAACCATACCTCCCCGAGTCCTCTGAATCCTCTAGAAACCATGAAATCCCTTCATCTTGATCAATTTCATTCCTCCCCTATTTAAGAAGCATCCTCTGGATCACCCAAACTCTTTTTTATAGAAGACTCTATCCTAACCTTGAATAATCTCCTCTTGAGTTATGGAGTTCTTGACTTCTTCTTACTGTCTAGCTTCTTAACTCTTTTCTTCAACTTTTGAATTTCCAAAGCTTGAGCATTCTTTACATTCTCCAAGTTAAGAACTCTGTTATATAGTTTTGTACAAAGGTCCATCAATTCATGTAGTTTCATACTATCCTCCCCACTTCCAAGTGTGTAACCTCTTAAGAGATGTGGTTTATTGGACTGTTTAGACAACCTCTCAAACCTAGTTTGAGCAGGTTTGTCCCCTATGGTGTCTTGGCGCCTGAGACTACCACCTAAACCAATTCCCTAAGGAAAAGGATATTAAGGTAAGTTGTCCGTGGATTAGGTTCTATTTATGTTACCACTGCCTTGCTCTGCATCTAACTAGTAGCAGTAGTGGCAGCCCTTTCTACACTGTCTCCCCTCTCCTCATGGACAGTCTCATCTACTACAAGGGTAATAGGTCTACTAGACTAGTATCTTAGTGGCCTTTCTTTGGTTTCCTATGTATTTTTTTGGTTGAGATGATGATGCAACAATAGGGATTGGTTCTACATGAGATGGTGAAGCAGTAGTATGTGTGTGTTGGGGTTTAGTGGGTTGTTCAGAACCTTCACCCACATCTTCTTGTGATTGTATTAACATAGTAGCAAATAATGGTGTAACTGCCCCTGAAAAATCTTTTCCTTGCCTTCTCATGTTTGCAAAAACCTTTTTAGTATGAGAAGGTGTATGATATTCATAATTAAAAACAGGTGTAAGATTTTCAATTTGATTGTTTAAAAACAGTTGTAAAAACCTTGGATACATTCATTTTTTTTAGAATTAGGATCCAAGTTCCTCAACATACCATCAAAAATCAATTTAGAAAAATTAAACTTTTGCTTCTTAGCCAAACATATAACTGCTAATGCTATATTAGTACCAAATTCATTTCAAGTAGTTGATTTAGAACATAAACGTTGTAAGATGGTATGAATGAGATACTTCCATTGAGGGGAAAAGAAATATTTATAAAAAGTAAGTTTATCAGAAAGCTTTTCATACCCCATTAATTAAAGGTTTTCAAAAATCTTAGTGTTTGTAAGACAAGTAATACCATCCTCATCATTAAAGTGAAGATCTCTCCTCACAGATGATTATGTTATTACTATAGTCTTACCATCAACTTTGGCACGTATTTGTGTTTCATTATTGACTGTTTTGATCTTTGCAGTAGACCAAAACTGCTCAATATAGGACACATTGATAGTTGGACTTACAGTTAATGCGTACCTGATAGGACTAGCATTAAGAAAATCAACTATCTATGCAAAATCAACATTATCTTCTAATTTTTCCAAGTATGCAACCATATTATGAGAATCAGCAAAGGTTAAGTCCGCCATTGATGAGAATTTTGAATGTCGATGATGAATTCAAGTTAGGGTTTGTAAAATTGAGATCGTAAGAGTGTTTAAGAATGATTACTTTGTGAACGAAAATGGTTTTATAGGGAATTAAGCAAACCCATAGGTGAAGTCACCAACTAATTTATGAAAGACACCCTCAACAGTTGTATCCCCAACAGTAACCTAGCAATACTAACTTGGCTCGTCAGCATTAACTTTGTGCCTAGCAGCACTAACTTTTTGCCCAGTAGCATTAAGTCATGCCAGCAACACTAACTCTTGAGTTACCATAATTAACCTTAATTTTATCCAAGTAGTATGTCCCACCCATTCCAATCATCAATCTAATCAAACAACACCTCAGATGGTGATGTCTAGTCTCAATGTGATTAGTCTTTGTGTGAAACACTGGATTCTTAACTATGCAGATGGTGATTTCATAGTCAATGAAAATCTTGGTATGCACAAAGTTGTATCCATAATCCAGCATTTGATTTTGGATCCATAACACCTGTCTATAACAATTAGCTGCAGCTACATACTCTGCTTCAGTAGTAGAGTTGGCAACTATAGTTTGCTTCTTGCATTATCATGAAATCAATCTACAAGAAATTGACAACCTCCTGTTATGGATTTCCTGTCTAAACTTGCACCAGCATAGTCACTATCAGTATAAGCTTCCAAGTCAAATGGTGAGTCCTTAGGATACCAAAGGCCCAATTTAGGTTGACCTTTTAAGTATCTAAAGATTCTTTTCACAGCATGAAGATGTGAAACTTTAGGTGTGACTTGAAATCTTGCACAAGCACATACAACAAACATTATATCAGGCCTAGAAGCTGTTAGATACATCAATGATCCAATCATTGATCTATATAAGTGAACATCAACATCTTCAGCTTCTGCATCCTTGAGCAATGGCTTTGAAGTCTCCATGGGTGTACTTGCTATCCTTACAGTTGAAAAACCAAACTTCTTCAAGATTTCATCTACATACTTGTCTTGGCTAATAAAAATCCCGTCTTCCTTTTACATCACCTACAATCCTAAGAAGAAATTGAGCTCACCCATAGAACTCATCTAGAACTTCTTGTTCATCAATTTCTCAAACTCAGTGCATAACTCCTTTTTAGTAAATCCAAAAATGATATCATTAACATATACTTGAACTAGTAGAATATCACTTTTGACCTTTTTAATGAACAAAGTCTTGTCTATTGTCCCTCTTTGAAATCTATTTTCTAATAAATAGGTAGACAAAGTCTCATACCAGGCTCTAAGAGCTTGATGTAGACCATATAATGCCTTTTCTACCTTATAAACTTTGTTAGGGAACTCTGGATCTTCAAACCTTGGAGGTTGACAGACATAAACTTCCTCTTCAATCTTGCCATACAAAAATTCACTCGTTACGTCCATCTGGTAAACAACAAAGTTCATGAATGAGGCATAAGCTAAGAACTGCCTAATTGCTTCAATCCTAGCAACTAGAGCAAAAACCTCATCACAATTTATTCCTTCTTCTTGAGTTTAACCCTGTGCAACTAGCCTTGCTTTATTTCTAACAACACTACCTCTCTCATCTTTCTTGTTCCTGTAGACCCATTTTGTACTAATAGCTCTTTTGCCATGTGGTAAATCCACCAAGGTCCAAACCTGTTGTAACTTGAACTGCAGAAGCTCTTCTTGCATAGCTTCTATCCAGCTTGGATCTGTCAAAGCTTGAATCACCTTCTTGGGTTCTACTTGTGATAGAAAACAAGCAAACAGACAAGTATGAAGGTCTTCATGAGTTTTTCCTTCATAAACAGTACTAATAAACCATTGTTCATTTGTAGTTTTTGTCATTCTCCTTGTATGTACACCAGACTGTACATCACCAATCACATGATCAAGTGAATGATCTTTATGAATTCTTTTATTTGGAGTAGAAGAAACTGGATATGTGGTAGTAATGTTGCTCATATCCACTTTTGTTTCATCACCAAATAAATCAGCATATGTGGCTTCAAGTGTAGCATTATCTCCGAAAGAAAACATGTCTGGTTCAGTATTAATAGGGATAAAGCCGTAGAATACCAACGAACTTTTCACAATTTATTGATTTGGTACGTGTACTGAAACAATTGTCGGTTTGGTACGTGTACTTTTATAAAGTGTTCTCATTTGCACATTTTGATAATGTGCAAATGATAACACTTTATGAAAGTACACGTACCAAATCGACAATTGTTTCAGTACACGTACCAACTCGATAAATTGTGAAAAGTTCGTTGGTATTCTACGGCTTTATCCCGTATTAATACTTTGAGTACTGTTTTCAAGCCTCTCTTGATCAGTAATTCCACTTTCTTTACATACACCTTCATCATCCTTCTTTCTAGCATCACTAGGAGGTTGTGGTTCATCATTACTAGCATTCTTTGAAGAAGAATCAAATAGTGAACCATCTTTTCATAGTAGCATCAAAATGTAGTCTTGGCTAGATCTTGTCTCCTTGCTAAAATGACCTGCACCAAAACTTTCTTCTGTACCTACAAGATCATTAGAGTTTGTACCTACAACAACTGGCACATAATTCATTAATTTTGTTAGAACATCAATATCAAACAGCCACTTTGGTCCATCACCTGCAATAATAGGCTTATCCTCCAAGAACCTAATATGCAAGTATTCTTCTACTTTCCTTGTTCTAATGTTGTATACCCTAAAAGCCTTACTATTCATTAAGTATCCAACAAAGAATCCTTCATCTGACTTTCCATCAAACTTGCCTAAATAATCTAAGGTATTAAGAATGGTAACATGACACCCAAATGGTCTCATAAAGCTTAGAGCAGGTGTTCTACCTCTAAACAGTTGTCTTGTTATAAGGCTTCACTACTAATACACTATTCTGCCCATAGAAAGCAGTATTAACTGCTTCAGCCCAAAATGTAGTAGGTAACTTAGAGTCAGCTAACATAGTTCTAGCAGCCTCAATTAGTATCCTATTTCTCCTTTCAGCAACACCATTTTGCTGAGGAGTTCTAGCTATACTAAGTTCCTTCTTAATGCCTTTCTTTTCACAAAACTCACTCATGGCTCTATTTTTGAACTATGTTCCATTGTCACATCTGATTATCTTTACTTTCTTTTTAACTAGATTTTCTACCTCAGTTATAAAGCTCTTAAGAATGCCACTAGTCTCATCCTTAGATGCTAAAAAGAAAACCTAAGTAAATCTGCTATAATCATCAGTGACAACTAGACAATATTTCTTATTCATTAAGCTGCTCAGAAAGGTTGGACCAAAAAAGTCCATATGCAACATGAATAAAGGCTAAGTAATAGAGTTCTGAATCTTGGACTTACAATAAGCTTTGTGTTGATTTCCCTTAAGGCAAGCAACACAAGTTTGGTCATTTTCAAAACATTTTGTAGGTAAACCTCTCACAAAATTTTCCTTAACAAGTTTATTAATAGTTTTAAAATTTACATGACCTAGCCTCCTATGCCATAGCATTGAATCATTAAGTGTGGCCTTTGCAACAAGACAAGTTAAACTCTCTTTAGGAATAATATTCTTCATATCAACACTGTACATATTGTTCTTTCTAGGAACTTTAAGTAAAATCTGACTTTCATCAGCTAACTTAAAGTCAGGAGATAGAACAAAACATCAAGTGTGAGTAAAAAGAACACTATTCTTTTTGTCCTACATCTGTGAAACACTAAAAAGGTTAAACTGTAACTCCTTGACAAAGTACACATCCTCAAAATCAAGCTTACCAGTTTTAAGAGTTCTGGTTATTTGGCAAAATCTCTTGATGTGTGAATGAGAATCATCATTTTCAAGACCAAAGAAAGAATTGTTACTTACGAATTCAAGTAACTCGGTTTTTAGTTCAAATTCGTCTGCAAGAACGGCAGGAACACGATACATTTCTCATACCTACGCGTATCAGGTATTAGGAGTAGCTCTTCCATCGGTCTCAAATGATCGGCCATTTGGACGTCTTCAGCGTTCTCGTCCTCTCCTTGTATATGATCATGAAAAAGATTATCGAACTCGGATTCTTCTACTCGACGAAATTGCAAACTTTTCTCGAGATGGGGAAGATGTAACCCGATTTGGTTTGAAGAAAATTGCATGCTCATGCACCAGAAGTAAAACGAAGGAATTTGGTTTTTCATAATTTTTAGTATTTCTTTGTAAATCTTTATTATCCTTATTTTTTATTATATATATAAAAGAAAAGGAAAAAAAATATAAATGGAAAAAAAATTTATTATTATATAGAAAATAGAATAAAATAAAATAAAAATATTTTTGGTATTTTTAAATTTTTATTGTAAAAGAAAATAAAATAGAAATAGAAAATAATTTTAATTTTTTTTTTGATTTTTATATTTATAAGAACGAAATTAAACTTTCAAAAGAGAGAGGATCTTCAAGGCTTTCACTTCGAAACAAAACGTGAAAATCGTACAACTCCCTCCGGCAGCGACGCCAAAAACTGATTTGCATGAAACGTTCTCGTCGAGTAATAGTTTAAGTATCACGTTAGATGTGAAAATTGCTTGAGGACAAACAATGATCAATCTTCCGGATGTCGTAATCCCAACGAGAATTGAATTGAAAACCACATTAATATTTGAAATTTAAATGCTTGATTATCTTTTAATTTTGGTTTTTGATTTTAAACTAAATATAAAATAAAACTAAGCTAGATTATACTAAATAAGCTAAACAATTAAATGAAGAGAACTAAATAAAAAGATATGCTTGCAAGTGACGTGGAAAGTTCCTCAAGTGTGAATTAAGGTTTTACTTAACAAATTAACTTCCTTAGAAAAGATAATTATCTCACAACGTTGGTTTATTTTGACAAAAATCTCTTAAAAAGATATTAATTACTAGATGTGTCGTTTGACTATTTTTCCGGATTTTGCCCTTTAAAACATTCAAACTACAAATCTAAATAATCGAAGATTATTAATTAACAAACTTTTTTACAATCCACACTTAATTTCCAATCCACCACTTAATTTCCAATCCACTAATAACTTAGCAAGCACTAATGAACTACTCACTACGCATAATGATCAAATAAGCAAATCTAAGCATTTTAAACTAATACTATACTAATGAATTGAAAAGGGAAAGAGGTAAAACCGAATTGAAGAGCCGCAAATAAACTATAACACCCGATTTAATAAGCTAAAGAAAATATTTAAATTCTATCTAGCTTATTAAACACATAAGCTCCACGCCTCATGAGTTGACCGGTACCGTTCACAAAAATCAAAAAAATAAAACAAAAAAACTATTAACAACTAAAACTCCTATTTTGCAAAATTTATCATAGCTATTTTTGTTTTTCTTTGAATCGAAATGGGGCTAAGGCCAACTCACCATTGCTATGTCAATTGCTTGTAAAATGATAGCCGAAATAAAGTAAAACAGATTTTAACTTATAGAAAAGTTAAAACAACAAAGAACTTGTAGAAACAAAATGTTTTGATTAGAAGACGGCTTAAATAAGTCTAAATAAGCTATGCAAACGTGCTTATCTACAAAAGAAAATAAAGCCACTTATTAGTTACATATAAAAATATCAGCTAAACGAATAACATGAAAGAAGTTTTTATAATGGAAATAACCAAAAAGCTTATTTGGTTTTATAAGCTTAAAACTGAATCGAAGTAAGCTAAATAGCTTATACGAGTAAAGGAACTAAGCTAGGAACAAAACAATAAAAGTAACTATAAGCCATTACACCTTATTCGTTTATAAGTTTTAAATATAAACTTTACACAAAATAGAACTACTTATTCTACAACTTATCTAATCGAATCTTATAAAAGAATAAGCCTTTATAATCCAACTAAACCAATAAATAGACTTATATGACTTTCTTTCTATTAAGAATAAGCTCTTGAATAAAGCACAAAAAATAAGCTTATGAAATCAACTAAGGAACGAAGAAGAGGAAAAAAAAAAAAAAAAAAAAAAAAAGAAGAATAAGCTAATTGATAACCATAAACCCCACTTTATCATTAACAAGCAAAAAGATTCTAAGAACATAAAGCTAAAGAAGCTTTTAAAAAGCTTTTACAAAAAGATTAATAAGCTGGAAACTACTCTAAAAATAAGCTAGAAACAAAAAGCTACACTACAATATTTTTTTATACCTAAAACTAATGATAAAAACGTCTGATGCGAGCTTCATTTAAATAACCAAGAGTGTGGAAGGGTATGATCATCATTTCAAGTAGCCAACCAATGAAAGTTATAGATAGAGGGGCATTTTCGTCCTTTTAGTTGGAAAGTAGCTTCATAATTAAGCCAATGGTTGGCATGGGGATAAGAACCTAGTATTGACAGCTCAATTCAGCTCGATCCACGAATATATGAACGCCACGTATCCATTGCTAGCGTTTAATAAACGCATCTCATGTCCACATATTCATTCATTCCTTGTAATGTCCTCCTTTCATGGAAAATAATTGGTAGAAGGTCGCCACGTGTCAGGACTAGATTAGCCAAAATTATTATAATGGGGGTGTCACGTGGGTTTTATTTTGATTTAATTCACGGCACGTGAGGCCTTTTGATGCTCATGGAGTACTTCACTCTCTAAGAATACAATTGCACTTTATACAGGGCCGATAATAGCCATCATTCTTGGGCTTGGACAACACTTCATAGTTGGGCCGAGCATGCATTTTAGACTTAGGCCTTTAATAAGCATGGGTCGGTCCGACCCATATAAATGGCGTCGGGCCGACCCAATAAAAGATAAAAGTATCATCGGACTCGATTTTCCGTGCTCTTTCCAATGGCATACCCGGGGAATTTTTCTGACTTCGTCTTGTCTTCAAATAATAAGCAAACTTGATCGAAACGAACCCGAAATTAGACCGTTCCTTTGCTTTGTTTTCAATCCATAAGAACTTGCAAGACAATAAAAATACCAAAACAACATATTTGCAATATAATTAAGCATATTTTAGTATTTTTAGTCTGTTTTATAATGTTTTACGGGGTATAAATGATGTGTGTTTTAGCGCACATCAATTTCTAACTCTAATGATCTTCTAGTACTTCCTTATGCCTTCAGTGTAAATCTCCAAGTCAATTATTGGATACTTAGTTTGTAAGGATGCAATATTCATCCCTTGCTCTGGAACTATTATCATTAGTTGTTGTAGCTCTTCTTGTGACAGTTCATCAGCTTCTTTATCTCTTGGTTCTTCAGCTAGTTCTGAGCTTTCACCAGTCTTTTGCCTCTTAGAACTTTCTTGATCAAGTTCTTCTTCTGTATCCCTTTTTGAACTTCCAGCTGCTAACTTAGGAACTACTTTGTCAACTTCACTCTCTATTGTTTCACTGCCTTTCACCAACTTTGCATCCATGTTTACAAATATGTTTACTCTTTTCACTTCTTTCTCAAACAACATCTGGATCTCTTCAAAACTTTTGTTCATCAATTGAGTGTGCTTGTATCCAGCCATGTTCTTTAAATAAGTAGACATTGGTTTCTCTTTTGAGTTTTAGTTGGTGGTTTTCTTCTCTGCTCTAAGTCTTGCAAAATGTTTCTTTCTTTCATTCATGAGCTCCACAAATAACTTTGGCCTTTCTTCAATGGTCAACTATTCTCTCTCTTGCTCCTATAATCTTGTAGCCAGCTCATAGTCTGCATCCATCATAGCTTGAACATCATCCCATTCAACAATGTTTGCAGCTTCTTCTCTTTATTTTGCTACCCTTTCCTCTTCCTCTAATTCAGCCTGTAATTGATCTTGTAATCTTTAAGCAACTTCCCTATCAAACTCAATCTGATCTTTCTTTTTCTTTGGTTTTTTAGGTTCAACCATCTTGCCTTTCTCAATCTTTGGATCAATTTGTGATGAGGTACTTATTACTCTTTGTTCTAGACTCACTAGGCTCTTTGCAACAATTTCACTCCTTTTTGCCTTTTGATTTCATCACTCTTCATCCTTCATAAGGGTTGAAAGCACAATAGCGAGGTCTTCACATCATTTATAGGAAGTTGTTGTATTTGCGTTGTTGGAGGAGGAGGAGGAGTACTTGGCTCATGCAGTACCTAACAATACACCATCATAGTAACTGGTGCAGTGTGCAGAGTAACAGGTCTCAATCTACATAGTAATATTACCTACATGCAGTACGTATCATTGATGTACTAGCAGTATTAACTCCACTATCATGACCATGCCTTCCCTGAGTCTCTGAACCCTCTAGGAAACACGAAATCCCTTCATCTTGATCAATTTCATTCCTCCCCTGTTTGGATGCATCCTCCTGATCACCCAAACTCTTTTCAGCAGAAGACTCTATCCTGACTTTAAATAATCTCCTTTTGAGTTGTGGAGTTCTTGACTTCTTCTTACTTTCTAGCTTCTTAACTCTTTTCTTCAACTTCTGAATTTCTAAATCTTGAGCATTCTTTACATTCTCCAAGTTAAGAACTTTATCAGACAGTTTTGTACTAAGGTCCATCAATTCTTGTAGTTTCATAATGTCCTCCCCACTTCTAAGTGTGTTAACTCTTGAGAGAGGTGGTTCATTGGACTGTTTAGACAACCTCTCAAACCTAGTTTGAGCAGGTCTGTCCCCCAATATGGTATCTTGGCGCCTGGGACTACCACCTGAACCAATTCCCTGAGGAAAAGGATCATTAGGTATTGTCATAGATTGGGTCCTACAATTATGGTTACCACTGCCCAACTCTGGACTACAAACAAACACAACAATCTACTGCAAGTAGCCAGTAGCTGGTAGCCCTTTCCACACTATCTCCTCTCTCCTCATGGACAGTCTCATCTGCTATAAGGGTAGTAGGTCCACTAAACTAAGATATCTTAGTGGCCTTTCTTTTAGTTTTCCTATGTTTGTGGGTCTTTTTAGGATGTGATGATGATGCAATAGTAGGGATTGGTTCAACATGAGATGGTGAAGCAGTAGTAGGTGTGTGTTGGGGTTCAATGGGTTGTCTTGAACCTTCACCCTCTACTGCTTCTGATTGTATCAACATAGTAGCAAACAATGGTGTAACTGTCCCTAAAAAATCTTTTCCTTTCCTTCTCATGTTTGCAAAAACCTTTTTAGTATGAGAAGGTGTATCATATTCATCATTAAAAACTGCAGCAAGATTTTCAATTTTATTGTTAAAAAACAGTTGTAAAAACCTTGGATACATTAAAAACTTTTTAGAATGAGGATCCAAGTTTCTCAACATACCATCAAAAATCAATTTAGAAAAATTAAATTTTTGATTCTTAGATAAACATATAACTGCTGATGCTATATTAGTACCAAACTCATTCCAACAAGTTGATTTAGAACTTAAACAATGTAAGATGGTATGAATGAGCATACTTCATGAGGGAAAAGAAAGATTTTAGAAAAGTCTAAGTTTAATCAGAAAGCTTTTCATACCCCATCAATTAAAGGTTTTCAAAAATCTCAGTGTTTGTAAGACAAGTAATACCATCCTCATCATCAAAGAGAAGATCTATCCTCATAGATGATTCTATTATTACTATAGTGTTGCCATCACCTTTGGCACGTATTTATGTTTCATTATTGACTGTTGAATCTTTACAGTAGACCAAAATTGCTAAATACAGGACACATAGACAGTTGGACTTACAGTTAATGCATACCTGATAGGACTAGCATTAAGAAAATCAACTATCTCTGCAAAATCAGCATTGTCTTCTGATTTTTCCAAGTATGCCACCATATTATGAGAATCAGCAAAAGTTAAGTCCGCCGTTGATGATAATTGTGAATATCAATGATAAAATTGAGTTAGGGTTTGTAGAATTGAGAACGTGAGGGTGTTTAAGAGTAATTACTATGTGAACGAAAAAGGTTTTATAGGGGAATTAAGCAAACCTATAAATGAAGTAACCAACTAATTTACCAAAGACACCCTCAGCATTTTTATCCCCAACGGTAACGTAGCAGCACTACCTTGGCCCAGCAGCATTAACTTTTTGCCTGGCAGCACTAACTTTTAGCCCAACAGCATTAAGTTATGCCAGCAGCACTAACTCTTGAGTTACCAGTATAAACCCTAATTTTATTCAAATAGTATTTTCAACCCATATTCCAATCATTAATAATATTACCCCCCAAACAACACCTCAACAGATTAAGCATCAATGCTAGCAGTCAAAAATTGAAAATGACTAACATCAAGTGCTTTGTAGTAAGTCTGCAACATTATGATCAGTGTTAATCTTGATCACTTGAATTTAAAACTCTCGTTCTCATATGAATCCCTGATGAAGTTATGTCTAATCTCAATGTGCTTAGTCTTTGAGTGAAATATTGGATTCTTAACTATGCAGATGGTGCTTTCATTGTCAATGAAAATCTTGGTATTCATGAAGTTGTATCCATAATCCAGCATTTGATTTTGGATCCATAACACCTGACCACCACATACTAACACTCTTACTAGTCTTAGGTCCATAGCCTTCAAACTCAGGCTGTTAGAACTCCTCTAGACCAGAGTAGGATAAATCAAACTTTAGGGGTGAAAATAACCCTGTATGGGGAGGTAGAACAGCATTATAGCTTATAAACCCCACACCCTTTCTACTTTTATCAGTTATCTGGCTCCCAATTAATTTGTCTGGACTTTTAGAAGCATTATCAAAATTTTCAATTTTAAGTTGATTGCTTTCTTAAGATTCCTTTCACAGCATGAAGATGTGAAACTTTAGGTGTGACTTGAAATCTTGCACAAGCACATACATCAAACATTATATCAGGCCTATAAGCTGTTAGATACATCAATGATCTAATCATTGATTTATATAAGTGAACATCGACATCTTTAGCTTCTGCATCCTTAAGCAATGGCTTTGAAGTCTCCATAGGTGTACTTGCTATCCTCACAGTTGAAAAACCAAACTTCTTAAAGATTTCATCCACATACTTGTCTTGGCTAATAAAAATCCCATCTTCCTTTTGCATCACCTGCAATCCTAAGAAGAAAGTGAGCTCACCCATAGAACTCATCTAGAACTTTTAGTGCATTAATTTCTCAAACTCAGTGCATAACTCCTTCTTAGTAGATCCAAAAATGATATCATCTACATTTATTTGAACTAGTAGAATATCACCTTTGACCATTTTAATGAACAAAGTCTTGTCTATTGTCCCTCTCTAAAATCCGTTTTATAATAAATAGGTAGACAAAGTATCATACCAGGCTCTAGGAGCTTGATGTAAACCATATAATGCCTTTAATACCTTATAAACTCTATCAAGGAACTCTGGATCTTCAAACCCTGAAGGTTGACAGACATAAACTTCCTCTTCAATCTTGCCATATAAAAATGCACTCTTCACATCCATCTAGTAAACAACAAAGTTCATGAATGAGGCATAGGCTAAGAACAGCCTAATTGCTTCAATCCTAGCAACTAGAGCAAAAATCTCATCATAATCTATTCCCTCTTTTTAAGTGTAACCCTGTGCAACCAGCCTTGCTTTGTTTCTAACAACAATACCTCTCTTATCTTTCTTGTTCTTGTAGACCCATTTTGTCCCAATGACCCTCTTTCCATATGGTAAATCAACTAAAGTCCATACCTTCTGCAATTTAAACTATAGAAGCTCATCCTGCATTGCTTCTATCTAGCTTGGATCTATCAAAGCTTCAATCACCTTCTTAGGTTCTACTTGTGATAGAAAACAAGCAAACAGACAAGTATGAAGGTCGTCATGAGTTTTCCCTTTATAAACAGCACTAATAAACCCTTATTCATTTGTAGTCTTTGTCATTCTCCTTGTTTGTACACCAGACTGTACATCACCAATCACATGATCAAGTGAATGATATTTATAGATTCTTGTATTTGGAATAGAAGGAACTGGATATGTGGTAGTAATGTTTCTCATATCCACTTCTATTTCATCACCAAAGAAATCAGCATGTGTGGCTTCAAGTATAGCATTATCTCCCAAAGAAAACATATCTGGTTCAATATTAATACTTCTTTGAGTACTATTTTCATGCCTCTCTTGATCATCAATTCCACTTTCTTTACATACACCTTCATCATCCTTCTTTCCAGCATTACTAGAAGGTTGTGGTTCATCATTACTAGAATTCTTTGAAGAAGAATCAAATAGTGAACCATCTTTCTATAGTGGCATCAAAATTTAGTTTTGGCTTGATCCTGTCTCTTTGCTAGAATGACATGCACCAATACTTTCTTCTATACCTACAAAATCATTAGAGTTTGTACCTACAACAACTGGCACATAATTCATTAATTTTGTTAGAACATCAATATAACACAACCACTTTGGTTCATCACCTGCAATAATAGGCTTATCCTCTAAGAACCTAATATGTAAGTTTTCTTCTACTTTCCTAGTTCTAATGTGGTATACCTAAAGAGCCTTACTATTCATTTAGTATCCAACAAAGAATCCTTCATTTAACTTTCCTTCAAAACTTGCCTAAATAAATGTATTAAGAATGGTAACATGACACCCAAATGGTCTCATGAAGCTTAAAGTAGGTGTTCTACCTCTAAATAGTTTATAAGAGGTCTTGTTATGAGGCTTAACTATTAATACCCTATTCTACACACAGTAAGAAGTATTAACTGCTTCAGTCCAAAATGTAGTAAGTAACTTAGACTCAGATAACATGGTTCTAGCAGCCTCAATTAGTATCCTATTTCTCCTCTTAGCAACACCATTTTGTTGAGAAGTTCTAGCTACACTAAATTCCTTCTTAATGCCTTTCTTTTTACAAAACTCACTCAGGACTCTATTTTTGAACTCTGTTCCATTTTCACATCTGATTATCTTTACTTTCTTATCAACTAGATTTTCTACCTCAGTTATAAAACTTGTAGAATACTAGTAATCTTAAGATCAACCAAGAACAATAAGTGAGATGTGGGTTGGATTGTTAGAGAAACTTGGAT
>BQNB010111578.1:0-22323 GCA_026074375.1 Tanacetum coccineum | reverse complement strand
GTCATGTTATCTTTGATGAATCTCAGTTCCCATTTGCCAACCTACATACTCCAACACCCCCGACCTATCCTTTCCTTTGTTATGCGCTTCACCGCCATCTCTCGCCCCATCTCAACCACACGTTCATCCACTACCCCTGCCCGTACTATACATACGCGTAGCATGTCAGGTATTTCCAAACCAAAAAATCCTATCAGTCTTGCAGCCATTACCTCACCTTGTCCAATTCCCCGTAACCCGAAAGATGCTTTGTCTAATCCAAACTGGAAAAATGCCATGATTGACGAGTATAATGCTCTTATTGAAAATAAGACGTGGGTACTTGTACCTCGTAGTAGTGACATGCATGTTATTCGTTTTATGTGGATTTTTTGCCATAAAATGCGATCTGATGGTTCTTTTGAGCGATACAAAGCTCGTTTGGTTGGTGATGGCAGATCTCAACGGGTTGGAGTGGATTGTGATGACACTTTTAGTCCAGTGGTTAAACCCGTGACTATTCGTACAGTTCTCAGTTTAGCGGTTTCCAAGTCATGGCCTATTCATCAATTGGATGTCAAAAACGGTTTCTTACATGGTATACTTAATGAAACCGTATACATGCATCAACCAATGGGTTTTCGTGATTCCAAACATCCTGACTACGTGTGCTTATTAAAGAAGTCACTTTATGGCTTGAAGCAAGCACCCCGTGCTTGGTACCAACGGTTTGCAGATTTTGTACATACGATTGGTTTTGTCCACAGTCAATCAGATCATTCTTTATTTGTATACCGCAAGGGCAGGGACTTGGCTTATCTTCTACTTTACGTTGATGATATTATACTCACCACATCATCAGATGCACTTAGACACTCTCTTATTGATTTTCTTGCTCAAGAGTTTGCTATGAAGGATCTCGGACCATTGAACTATTTTTTAGGTATTGTAGTTAAACGTCATCAACATTGACTATTTCTTAGCCAATCGCAATATGCGTCGGATATTCTTGAAAGGGCTGGTATGTCCTCATGTAAATCTTCTTCTACAATATCTTACATTCACACGTCCCGACATCTCTTATGCTGTGCAACAAACATGCCTACACATGCATGATCCACGAGAGGAACACATGACAGCCCTTAAGCGTATCCTACACTATGTTCAAGGTACTTTGCATTATGAATTACATCTTTATAAGTCACCCTCTTCTACTTTAGTATCCTACACCGACGCTGATTGGGGAGGGTGTCCAGATACTCGTCGCTCGACCTCTAGGTATTGTGTCTATCTTGGTGACAACCTGATTTCATGGTCTTCGAAGCGACAACCAACGCTTTCACGCTCAAGTGCTGAGGCGGAATACCGTGGGGTTGCCAATGTGGTTTCCGAGTCTTGTTGGCTACGCAATCTTCTCCTTGAACAACATTGTCCCCTTCAAAATGCCACTCTCGTTTATTGTGATAATGTGAGCGCCATTTTTTTTCGGGCAATCCGGTACAACGTCAACGTACCAAACATATCGAGATTGATATTCATTTTGTACGTGAAAAGGTGGCACGTGGTGAAGTTCGCGTTTTACATGTTCCATCTCGTTATTAGATTGCCGACATTTTCACCAAAGGCTTGCCTCGTGTTTTATTTGATGATTTTCGAGACAATCTCAGCATCCGTCCTCCTCCCGCTTCGATTGCGGGGGTCTATTAGAATTATAGTATATATGGAATGTATATCACATCCACAATTCTCTCATAGTTGGTTAGGATCATGAGCTGTAGGATTAGAATGCTAGTTGTGTGATTGACAGCCAACAAGGATGATATGTATAACTCTTGTATATATACACCTTTGGTATAATGAATCAGACACACGATTGATTTCTTACAGTGTGGCATAGATAGTTACATAATAATAACTTTCAAAACACAACATCAATCTACACAGGGCCGTCTTTAAATCTCTAAAAATTTTGAGGGCTTTGTGCGAAATTATATAATGAAACTTTTCGAGAAAAAAAATGTTACATATAAAATGTCATTGTTTATAATATAATATAATGCAAATTAGTTATCTATACGAGTAACATATTGTTAAGGGGGCAAATCTTGGGGCCCCTAAAATTTTAAGGCTCTGTGCGGTCGCATACCCCGCACACTCTCAAAGACAACGTTGAATCAACCTAAACACAAACTAAACCATATGTGGATATATCTCACTCACGCGTGAGGCTTACTACAAGCTAAGGGTGCTTGCATCACGCATGACCATTTTTGTTCAACGATGAGCTCCTACACCAGTTAGGGAGGAAAATTATGTGTGCAAGTATTTTCTGTCTGTACATGTGGTATGCTGATATAGAAAATGGTGAAAGGTGGGTAATTGTTTCGGGTAACGGTGACTAATGAGTTGCTCCTACAACGAATGATGTGACGTTAACGTTAGTAGAGTGATCACTACACATGAGTTTACTGGAGAGATTTGTCGATAAAAGGTTAAGAGTTCTAGTTTCTGCTCCTGCCTATTTCAATTGATGCCCCACTAGGGCAAAATAGTTGCCGGAATTATTCCTTGCGAGGTGAACAATGTTGGTGCCAAAAGACACTCAAGATGAGAGTGTTTTCATCAATTCACAATTTTTGTGGAGAGAACGTATATTTCTGGCACGTGTATGCTATTTTTTTAATAAATAGAATCACAGGTGACCCATATTAAAGAAATAGAGGTAGACAAGGTTAATAAGTAAATAAAAGAGTCCAAACGATGCATTAGTAGAGTTGACTCCTACCTGTCGGCCTAAATACAAGGAAGCGATCCCATTGAAAAGTAGTAACGGGACCCTTATGTCTTTACCATAAAGCAACCTTTTAATCAGAATACTTTCAACAAATCCTTATTCTTTTCATATTTCTTAAATCAATAAAATAATACTTTCAATGGCAAATTATAAGGTTTACTCCTTTATAGAGATATTTTTGTTCCGTACTATTTTGTACGTCGTAATGAGAGTAGAAAAGGAAAAGATTGTTATGACGGAATGAAAGAGTTATGTTTGTTTACAATTATAGAATGCAATGACTCATTACATAGAATTACTCATTGGTTAGACGTAATGGGCTAGTAAAGGAATGTAATCAACGTTATAATGGAATGAACATAGTAATTGAATGAGTTATTAGTGTTTCATTGACCTATTAGGTTGTCATGTTAGAATAAAATATAGCATTCACGTATGTTGTTTGGTATGATGCAATGAACGTTTGAAAGGAATATTATAAATGAAATATGACAAAACATGATTCAATGTCGTAAACGGAATGAAAAAAAACTACGGGTGGCTTTGTAATCAAATTGGTCGTTACTGACATAATGGAATGAACCCAACGAATAAACCATTCCATTACAAAACTCAAAACACAACAAAATATTTTCATTCCATTATACTAGGGATTAATTTCAGTTCTAAATTATTCATGAATACCAAACGCTACTTAAAAAACTATCGCTTTTTCATTCATGATGGGCCCTCTTGTTTTTCTTCATTACATCCTGAAATGTAATCATAATTACATAAAATCTTTTTATTAACTACCTACCAAACAAGAAAACTATATCAATAAAAGCTATTTTAGTATTCCTTTTTTAATTATCGGTTACAATTATAATCGTAATGCGTCATCTTATTACTTGATTTATTTAATTACGATGCTCATTCCATTTCATCACTACTTAAGGACACGTGCTAAGTGTATAACATTGGGCTTTTAGAAATGGTTTATGAGATCAAAGTTTCTCCTCTATTTAATCATTTTAGTGAAATCATAAGTTGTCTAAAAGTGTTGTAATACGATATGCATGCACATATTTAGATAGTACCTTAGACAAGTGATCACCACACCAAACTCAAGCATCAACTACAAATTTTAGTTCTACCTAATGTTACCAAACATGCTTAAACTCTCGTTTTTCCAAAGAATAACACAAGGGAATGTAAAATTAATTACCTTGGTGAAAAATGTAAAAAGGTGGGAAAGTAGGTATAATAATTGTTAGGATGGGCCATGACTTTTCCACTAAAGAGATGTTTCATGTGAAGACACACACATGCCTCTCGTACCTTTCCACTTCTACAAAAAGCTTCTATCACAACCAAAGATCTCAATTACACATACGAATCTATACCCTCACCCCACCACCCCTTTTAACATTCTTCAAAATGTCCCACTTTTCTCATCTCCACCACCATTTTAAATCGACATCATCATCTTCACTACCACCGCCACCATTATCTCCACCACCTTCCTTGATCCGTCACCTTAACCGCCCTTTTCAAACTTGTAATAATTCAATTTCTATCATTGTATATGGTACAAGGACATATAGTATTAACAAAATGTAAAATTTATCAATTCAAGTCAAAACTTTGTAGATTAATCGACAAATTACAAAATATATTAAACATTACAAATTTAAACTAGTTAATGTAAATAGTTTGTCTTATTACAATAAGTTAACGGTAAAATTGGTTTTTTTTTTTAAAGCTGTAAGGTCTACTTGTTACAAAAGTCTAACAATATGCTTATACACCCATATTGAAACATGCAATCATAGTGTGTATGGAAATAGTAAGTTAATAATGATTGGTGCTAATTACAGAAATATTTAAAATCAAAATAAGTATTTTGAGACATGGACACTTTTTATGCGATAATTTCAAAAGTGGCCCAAAATTCAAACCCAAAATGCAACCCTAAGCCTAAGAACATCTTTTTCAAAAACTGACCCCGGTCAACTTGGCTACTGGGCAATTCGCGTGCATAATTTGACACGTGGCCAAAAAGTACACATTTTTAGAGCAACTTGGTGTAATTTTTGGGGCAATTGTTGTACTTTTAGGGCAACTGTTATACTTTTGAGTCAGTTTTGGAAAAAGATGTTTCTGGACTTAGGGTTGCATTTTGGGTTTGAATTTTAAGCCAATTTAGGAATTGTTCCCTTTTTATATCTGAGATTTTATTATATATAGACTCTCTCAAAATCACATATTTTAAATATATTTCCATTATCATCCTTCCCTTCACAACCTTAAAAAAAATCTTGGATTGTATAAATTTTAATACTATAAACACACTTCCCTCTCCGGAAATTAGAAAAACCTCGTTCGTTTACCCGTTTATTTGACAGATCACAGGCGATGCCTACGCCAGTAAACATAGCCCGGCAATGCTTATCACCCGAATCCGTACAAGCACTAGATGAAGCCGTCACGGTCGCTAACCGTCGTTGCCATGCACAAACGTCGTCACTTCACGTCGTTACTGCTTTACTATCACTCCCATCTTCACCTCTACGTGATGCATGCACTCGCGCTAGAAACAGCGCGTACGCTTCACGCATCCAGTTCAAAGCAATTGAACTATGTTTAAGTGTTTCCTTAGATAGGTTAGCTACCACACCTCAACGCCTTGACGAGCCGCCAGTTTCTAACTCGCTCATGGCAGCTATAAAACGATCTCAAGCTAACCAAAGACGACAACCTGAGAATTTTCATATGTATCAGCAAATGGCTGCGTATTCAAACAATGTTTCGACTGTTAAGGTTGAGTTGCAGAATTTGATTCTGTCTGTACTTGATGACCCGGTTGTTAGCCGGGTCTTTGGTGAATCAGGGTTTCGGAGTTCAGATATTAAAATATCTGTACTCCGACCTGTCCACCGTGGCCACCCTATTTTTTTTTGTAACTTAAGTAGTACTAATAGGTTTGGTTTTCCATTTAATGGTTTCTTAGAAAATAATGAAATATATAAAAAGAGTAATGAAGTTAGAAACAATAAAAAAAGACGTAACCCGTTACTTGTAGGGTTATCAGGAAATGATACCGTTAGGATATATTTAGAAACTTTACGCAAAACACAAGGAACCAAAGGTGATTATGTTGTTTCTGTTAAGGATGAAGTTGTAAAGTTTGTTTGTGGAAATTCTGATGTGAGTTTATTGGATGTGAAACTTAAGGAAGTTGGTGATTTTGTGAGTGAGAGGGTTGGGTGTGGTGTAGTGGTAGATTATGGTGATTTGAAGTGTTTAACGGGCGAAAATGAGAGTGCGTTGGATTCGGTAAGGGTGGTTGTGAAGAAGTTGGCTGAGTTGGTTGTGCTTTATGGTGGTAGAGTTTGGTTGATTGGTTATGCCGAAAGTAGTGAGGTTTGTATGCAAATTTTTAAGATGTTTCCGTGTGTTGTAGAGGAGTGGGATCTTCATGTTCTTCCTATTGATTCCATTAGAGCTTCCATGGCAGAAACATACCCGAAATCGAGGTAAATTTCGAGCTTAATCAGTTTTGGAAGATCTGAACTTTACTATACTGGTTGTTTGGGAGTTTGCTTGCTAATACTTTATATTTTGCTCATTTTATATTGTTTTGATGTAGCATATAAGTTGTTTAAGGGGTGTTTGGTCAAGCTTATTTTAACAGCTTATTATATATTGATACAGCAAATAAGCACTTTTGAATGCAAGGATGGCGAAAGATCTTAGGCTCATCAACTCATTTAAGTTTTTTTTGCAAACACCAGCTTATCTGCAATAGCTTAGGCTTATTCCAAACTACTAATAATTCAATCCAAAGACTACCCACTTCATTTTGTTATGACCCTGCAAAAGCTGATAAGTTGTTTTTATGTATACATGCTGCTAAAATAAGTTTTTCCAAACACCCCCTTGAATCTACTTATCTGTTTCTTAAGCAGTTTGATACAGTACTAAGTTGCTTAATAAATTTTTGAATTGTAGTCTTAAATAAGCATTTTTTTTAATCTAAACAGTCAAATGTGCTTAATTGTGCTTAAAATATATAGTACTAACAAGATAAGCACCTTAAATAAGCATCCTAAACATAATTTGTGATTTTTGAAAGTGATTTTGCATGTTGATGGTGAATTTGCAGTTTAATGGAGTCATTTGTTCCATTTGGAGGATTCTTTTCTATGCCATCTGATATCAACAATCCATTGAGTATCTCGAACTATTTTGGATCCTTATGTCACATGTGTGATGACAAATTTAAGCTTGAAGTAAATGGAATTTGTAAAGTAGGACTATATAGTTCAGTTTCAGACCCGTGTCGATCATCTTTGCCTACATGGTTGCAAACATCTCAGCTTTGTTCAAACGCGAATATAGATGTTGCACAGGTACGCATTTATCCATTCTATATGTTTACAAGTTGAGTTCCCAGATCTTTATTACTTATAGATCAAACCCTTTGTAATATGCAAACCGATTGCATCTTAATTTGCAGCACAGGCCCAAGACGATCCTGTTTTAGTGAGCGCTAAAATCACCGGACTACAAAAGAAATGGCAAAGTATTTGTCAACGTCTTCATCAAGGCGAACCATATATGCAGATGTCACCTAAAGCAACATACACAGTTGGACCACGTGTTCCTTCTGTTATAGGCTTTAAACTCCCTGAACACGTAAGTCAAAACGCTGGCAATCACAACACATCTTCAATCGAAAGCGAATGCAATACAATCACACAGTCAAACTCCACAAAAGTCAAAGATACAACAACTGTTTGCAGCCTTTCAAGTTCTAGTGACGTTTCAGGAAATTCTGTGACTACTGATCTGGGATTGGGCGGAAATCGGTCTCTAAACCCATTGGATCAGAAAGATTTCAAATTGGTGTATTCTTCGCTTTTCACCAGAGTTGGTAGACAAGAAGAGGCTCTTAGCGTCATTAGTCAAACCATAACTCGTCGCAAGGGTCGATCAGGACCTAGCCGGGGTGGTATCTGGTTCGCTTTTATGGGGCCAGATAGGGCTGCTAAGAAAAAAACCGCGGTTGCTCTTGCTGAAGTATTGCTTGGAAGCAGGCAGAATCTGATATCTGTTGATTTAAGTAATCTAGATTTTATGAACGGTTGTGATTTGAAGTTGAGAGGGAAAAATGTAGTTGATTTTATCGCTGACGAACTGATCAGGAAACAACTATCTGTTGTTTTCCTTGAGAATGTCGATATGGCTGATATAGTGACTCAACATCATTTATATCGAGCTGTAACTACTGGAAGGTTTTCCGACTCTCATGGTAGAGATGTAAGCATTAGCAATGCTATCTTTGTACTGACTTCAAATTTATTTGGAGTAAATGAGGTTGAGGGTTGTCCTGTTGACTACACGGAAGAGAATGTTTTGAAAGCTAAATGTGGGCCCATTCGTGTGTCGACCGGATTTGACCTTGGAGAGATGAAACCGAGCCCAAAAGTTGTTAGTGTTACACCGGTCTGCAAGAACAAAAGGAAGCTGGATTGTAGTCTCTACCTGGACCTGAACCAGCCAGCAGACGAGAGTGACACAGATTATGATTCTGCCCCTGAGAACTCAAACGCGTGGTTGGAAGACGTTTTTAAGCATGTGGACGAGAAGGTAAGTTTCGAAGCGTTTGACTTTGACCTTCTTGCTGAGAAGATTTTGGATCAAATTGGGGATTGTTTTGAGAAAACTGTTGGGTTGGATTGTTCGTTAGAAATTGACTATAAACTTATGGAGCAGATTCTTAAAGCTTCATACTTTTTAGAGACTAAGAAAACGGATAACTGGATCGAGCAGGTCCTTGGTGAAGCATTTGTAGAAGCTCAGAGGAAATACAACCTCGGCTCTCACTCAGTCTTGAAACTTTTCACAGCCGAGATGCTGGAGGAGCAACCCACCGAGGTCCTCCTTCCTGATAAGATCATAATGACATGATCGCGATTCCGGTGTAGTGTATAATGTATCATGTTAGTAGTAGTCATTAGCGAGTGATTTGGTCCTTGTTCTTAGCAATTTTTTTTGTGTATGAGTATTTTAGGTTGTGCATGGTGACATGTTTGAATTATGTTAGATGGTTTTCTGTTTGTATTATAGATGTATGTTATAGTTAAAAGATTGTAATACTTGTATGTTATTATATATATGTATAATACTAAAAGTGTTTAGGAGCCGGATGTATAGGAGTCTCTATGCTCCAAGGTTTACAGTTTACCCGAGTTACGGGTATAATTTGTCTACATCTTACTTCCGCAATACACTGTTCTGACGGGATAAGGCATTGTTCGTGTTGTTGTCGATTAAAATTTTTCAGGATAAGTAGTATATGCTTGAAGGTGAGTACTATATGGGTGTATGTGAACTGATATATGGGTGAGTACTAGATCCAAAACATTTGCTCACACAAAAATTACCTGCAAACACGACGTATATATACTTGACATAAAATGCAATAAAACTATTTGCAAAGACGTATACATGACATAACACAAAAATTTGCAAACACGACGTATACTCGGACAAATGTGTTTTGACCAATTAGTATATATCTTAATTGCCATTACGCTAGAAGACAAAAAAGATTGGACTTTTCATTTGGCCCAAAACAGCAGCCCAAATAAACTAGCCTGGCCCAAAACTAAATTTTTATTTCACAAAACGTACCATCAACTTTTAACTATTTACGACTTTTTTATATAATAAAAACATATCGACCGATTCATTCAAAAAAATATCGCAGAAAAGATCTTCAAATCGCGAACAAAATGAGGTCAATATTGCAATGCTTCTGACATACGTACGATTTTATAAAAACCATTGAAATTTTGATATATATATTATTTTAAAAAAAACTTTCAAAACACACCTATAAACGTATTAAAAACTTTAAAATAAACGACATGGGTCAAAGATGTATAATTCTATGAAAGTTTGAATTATGTAAATAACTCAATATTTTTTTGCTATTGACGACTATTTTATATAACAAAAAAGTTTGAATTGTAAATAATGCAAAAATAACAAACACTCTAAACCTATAAGCAACGACAATATAACAAGGGGTCAAAGATGTATAATTCTATGAAAGTTTGAATTATATAAATAACTCTATATTTTTTTACTATTGACGACTATTTTATATAACAAAAAAGATTGAATTGTAAATAATGCAAAAAAAAAATTATACCGGTGGTTACTGTTCGTCGGCCGGAAAAAAAAAAAACTTTATACTCCCCCCTTCTTACGTCAAAAATAAGAAGAAAAAAAATTACGTTTACGACTTTCTATCGGCCTGGGCCAAAAAAAAAAAAAAATATCCCCTTTATTGAAAAAAAAATTGTCATTTAATATGAGAAAAAAAACAAACTATTAAACATGAGACCGAAGAAATTAACCCGAACAAAAAAAATGCCCCACAATAACGCGCGAAAAAATAATGCCCGCAGCAACGCGCGGGTAATCTTTGCTTGTTATCCATAATGCCCACTTCCACGCTAAGTGTTAAGAACGAGAAAAAAAAAGCTTAATCATTCTATAGAAATTGGTTTTAATGTAATACTTAGTTTTATTATGTTTTATATTATAATATAATTAACTAATTGACCATAATAAAGGAGTTAGTCCAATAAACAAGCCCATTAGTTGAATAGATTGGAGAAATTAGATCATAACCCTTGCTTAACAAGGAAGGTAAGTCTTTTCACAGAATCCTCTAAAGTTGAGTCAAACATAATACATCATGTTCACTAATCACAAATTAATTAATTGTATAAAACTTTTTCTTTTAATAAAAATCATGGGTCCACTTATCTATTTTCACCCACAATAAACTTAACATGATCAATCATGTTTGACCATAACTTTAGATGATCTTTTTCCTTGTAACACGCACATTTTCTCATTCTATCTTTTCATTTAAATTTTATTTTTTTATAAGTGCTAAAAGGACAACATATCTTCGTTGTTTTGAAATTTTTATGTGGATAATGTGTTTAAAGTGTTCATGTTTCTTATCGTTTCGAACTCTCATGTCTCTGAATGAAAAACACAAGATTGTTTTTAAGCAATGTATGAGATTATCACATTTTCATGAACAAAAATGAAAAGAATTTTTCATGAAAACTGTTAAATCTATACTACTATTTCATACAGCTAGAGTCCTAGCCAAAAATAACTTCTCATTTGATTTATGAATCATCTCAGTTTATCCCTACCTGATAGACCGGAGCAACGGTTATGGGTTAAAATATAACTAAAATTTACAAGTCCCTACGTAATTACAATGGAAAACCTCATGTCCTGACCTTTTTGGTTAAGCATTACCCGTCTTAAAAGATTAGTCCTGCCTTAAAAACAGTTATTTTTTAAAGTCCCGTCTTAAAATTTACCTCACCAGATTTTCAACCGTCCCTTAAATTCCTACAACCTCCCTTGCCACGATCTTGATATTCTGAAGAAAGTCTCATATTATCATCACAGATACACACACAAATCCTCAAAAACGTTTCTTCTCATATTATCACAAATAAACTCCGATCTTAATTCCTCAAAAATCAAAGTGGTTTGTATCTTTTGGCTAGGCAATCAAGATGGCAATTGATAATTTGGAGATGTTATATCTCCATGCATTTGCAACTGTGATTTGCAGCCATGGTGCAAGCCGGTTGTTGATTTGTGGATTCAGAGATGTTATAGAGCATCTATTAATTCTAGGGCTCTGATTTTGTTTATGGTTTTCATCCTTGATATGAATTTAAAGGGTCTGATTTGGGGAGTCCCAGGTTTGTAAATGTTTTTATTTTATGATGTTAATATATGGTTTCTTAATTTATTATGTTGCTTGGATTCTTATTTTAGTTATTGATGCGAATTGCAGACGATTTGATTATTTTGTCTTGTATATGATGGATGGCAGAGTATACGGTTAACAGGTTCTTTTTTCATTGATTCAAGTTCAGGTACATTGGATATTATTTCTCTGAAGTTTCAGGGATTGAAGTTGCATGGACTGGATTTTGCTATAGTTTGATTACAGATTTTATTTTTTCTGAAATTTTGTTATTTGAAAGTTGAAGTTGATTGTGTTTTTTGGTTTTTTTTATAAACATAGCTTTAAAATAATTATTATATACCTTCGAACTTTTAATGTGTTTTGATGCAGATGGATTTTAGTGCGATTGATATTTTCATCCACCCATAGTGGAAGACCTGGTATGATTTTTACTTAAATTTTGCATTCTTCTAATGCTTTTCGTTGTTCTGGTAGCCCTTAAGTTAAGCACACACCAAAAAGAAATTATTTTAGTCAGGATGGTAGATGATTGGGCTAAAGGTCATGATGGAAGGCTTCAATCAACCAGAGAAGACAAAAGAAAAGAGAATACGAGGTTTTCTCTCTGTTACCATTAATTTTTTTTCTTATGAATCTATTTTATAATTTGAAGGCAGTTACTTTGGACATTGTAGGACCTAATAAAAGAAAAAGCTATTGGAATGAAAGAAGACAATTGTAAAGAAGTTATTGGGGCCTCATCCAAAGTGTATGCTCTATAAGGAATTTGTAAGTACATGAAATAACTGTAGCGTAGTCTTCTACTAAAGTAAGTACATGAAATAATCTATGAATTTTGTGTGATACAGGAAGCTTAGAAAGTGTTTTTGACAAGGCTGATGTTATTTACTGTCAGGTAGTTATACATCTTTCTATGTGTGACTGTTCTTTAATATACGTGTTAGTGCAAATATTACGATATTTAATTTATACGATCTTTTTATGTTTTGGTGATGACAAACATGTACTACCTCCGTCTCACATTAAGTGTTTAGTTTGACTTTGTCAAGTTTTTTTTCTTCATCCTTGACCTTAATTATTTCCTTTTATGTTATATGATACTTGATGCAAAATATATGAATTGATAGAGTTTTAAATGTATTTTTCATTGGTATAATTTTCATTAAGTATTATATAACACAAACATAAATATTTACAGTCAAAGTTGATGAAAAAAGACCTTAAAGATTCCATTGTGGACACTTAATATGGGACGGAGGGAGTAACTTGTAATACATAACGAAAAGTACGCAAGTTACTTGTAATCACAAATCATCAATACATACATGCATCAACAACACTCGATGTCTCAAGTCTGCATCAACACCGAAATTTGTTTGCACCCGACGTAAATCACGTAAGGTATGTACAAACAAATTAAACTTGTAGGATGATCAAAGATAAATAATTTTTTTTAACCATTACATTTCTACAAAAGTATTTTTCATAAAAATAAATAAACACAAAATATTTTTTAATAAAAGAAATGTTTTATTTAAATATAAAATTTGAAATCTGATTTTCCCTCCAAAATGAAAGCTTCTATACCAGATACAACATTCCCCACAAAAAGACAAAAAGTGGAGCGTAGTCTAGTGGCGGCCCCCTAATATATCTGGGGCCGCCGGGACCGCCGTTGCCAGACTGTCAGCTTTCAGCTCCTATAAATAGTGGGTCATCTCTAACTGATTTGATAACCCTTTTGCATGATTTTCTTTCAGTTATTTCTCTCTCTAGATCTCAATAAATCTCTCTAAATCTTTAATCATTTAACTTGTTTAATCTTGTTTAAATGTGATCCAATCTTCTATCATTTCCTTCTTCCTTCACGTGCAAGAGAAGAACTTCGATCATCTTCAAGATCCGAAGGTATGTAGTCTAGTTAGTTCATTTGTAACATTTGTTACATATAGATCGAGTCCATGTCTTCCAATCTTTAGTAGTGTGTAGATCCAAATGATGTATATATTTAGATGGGTTGATTCCGGGTTGGTTAGTATTTTAGGCCTTAAAATACATTGGTGAAGTGATAGATTGGTTCTAGCTAAGATTAGGACTCGACATTTTGCTTAGTGTCGAAAAATAATATAAGCGACGCGGTTTATGTGTTTAGGCCATAAAACATAAGGTTTGTTATGTTGGGCCATAAAACATAACGAGTTTGGTTGTACCCGAAGAAGGACTCGACGTCTAGCTTAGTGTCGGAAAATAATGTAAGCATTGGTATAAGGTTTTCTCAGCCGAAAGGGATCTTGTTGATTAGTGAAGTAACTCTCGAGTTGGATACTTGAGGAGTGGAGTAAGGCGAAGAGGAGCTTCGTGACCGAACCACTATAAATCACCGTGTCGGTTTGCATTTTCTTTTACCTTTCGCTTTACTTATATCTTTACATTTACCGCTTTAGTTGTATACTTGCATTGTGCTCATGGTTGTGCTCATGGTTGTATATATCTTGTTAGTTAAGGTTGTGTAGATCTTTGTGCTAAATATTGTGAGTATGCTTATATTGTTAGAATATGTGTTAGCTATTGTTAACCTATTATCGACACTTCTTATATTGAGTCAAACTTGATCGGGTAATTGATACAAAAGATCTAGTCCGAAAACCTCTTCTGGTGGTGGTCCCATAACTCAGGCGGCCCCCTGATATACTTGGCGGCCCCCATATATATAATATATTATATATATATATATATATATATATATATATATGAGGTAAATATATTGGGACCGCACGGTAAAAAGTGGAGTAAACTATTGATATTTAAAGTTTTAAAAGGGAAACGTATTCACCCCCCCCCCCCCCTCTACGGTTTCCACAATTGGTATCAGGGTCACGTCGCTCTAGTTTTCAAAACAAATGGTTTTTAAAATAGAGTACGATCCATGTATCAAATTACCCATGAAAGGGAGACTAAATATGAAAATGTTTGTTGTTGATTCCGTACTAGTTTTGTTATTAAATATACTTCGTATACTAGCTTGAAGGAAAATTTTCTCAAAAGAACTTGGAAATGTCAACTTATGTTTTTCTAAGTCGTAAGAGTAGAAATAATGTCTAAAACAAGAAATTTATGTGCTGAAACAACTTTTTAAAGTCCTATGTTCTACAGTTAAGTTACAAAATGATTATGAACAAAAAACGTGTTTTGGGGTCACCCCATTTGGGGGGGTGCGGTCCATAAATGTTCGGGCAGACCCCAAATATATCTGGGAGCCGTCACCTTTATGGGGGCCGCCTGTCTGTTTCGTCAGTTTTTGGTAAACTTTAAAAAATCATATAAAATCAATCGTAAGTCCGTAGAAGTCGTGCCACCCGCCATTTCGAAGATAATCGAGTCTAGTTTCATTTAAAAATATTTTCAAGTCTTTATTCTAAACTTAAGTGAGTTAGAAATGCAAAATACTATATAAGAGTTCAATAACTATATGTTTTCGGTTTGAACGTAAAACTTATAGATTTTTATACTTATTCTTTCAAGTCTAGCATAATCAGTCAACTTATCCTTGAAAACATTGATATTGATTAATTTTTAAAATGAGGAGGAAACTATTTTTATTTTTAAATAAAATCAAGCTATGTATACATTGTTATATCTAATACACAAAACGACGACGAATATCGTTATGTGTATGCTAGATGATTACGTGTGTTTAATTTTTGCTTCAACTCTGTTAATAGATATTAAATAAGGTAATCAATTACTATTTGAAATTGAGCTAATTAAATAATATCAAAACATATTTTCCATGTATGCTATTTGTATGTTACTAGTTTGTGCATTGCATATAGGCATAGATCACTATATTTACAAGTGTTACATAAACATCTTGTAGATTATTTTGAGTGTAGTAACCCATTTAGAAACGAGAGTTAAATAGTTTGTCAAGTGTGTGGAAAAATAATGTCCTAAGATAATATGTTAAAATCCGTCACTAAAATATTTCCAACACATTAACTCTCTTCCAACAAGATGTCTAAATCTTTTCATCGTCTTGCTTTGTTTGACCTTGGTTTGTTTTAAAACCAAAAGAAAATATCATATTAATACATTAGTATTTAAGTAAAAGAAATTGTATTTTTTTGTTAAACTTTGCTTATGCTTGCATTGTTCTAACACACACACACATAATTATATTCTTTTTATAAACATATAGTATTTTACAAAATATGTGTTTTGTATTAAAATGGTTAGAAAAATCATTCATACACTAATAAAATGTCAAAAACTATATCATACGATGCATAAGCACAAAAAGTATTTTTCGCACAACAAAATATATGACAATCTTGAAGTAAGAAATTAACTTGTCATTATTCATCAACCTCACACTTACAACTAGTCTTAGGATTAATGGAACACACTATGAAAATTTTTATTTGTCTTTTTTTAAAAGAGTGTTCGTGAGGGTCAAGAAATTTTTTAAATATATATCAACTCATTATTCAATCTATGATTGATATTATTATCGAATCTAATTGACAAGTTTTTGAGTATGGACAAGAAATTGGATTCTTATTTGTCTAGCTTTGAGATTATATCAAAATGTAACAAGATATATTATCTTAAACCTACATACCCAATCACACTCGATTGATATGAAAATAACGACATCCTTTTTAAGACGATAAGAATATGCATCGTATCATAACTCACACTTGTGTAGATGATGTCATATTGAGTCTACTTGTCAAATTGGTTGTGTTCCAAATATTTGGCAAATATATGAATAAAATACACAATGAAGTAGGATTGACGACTTGAATGTCTTGTCCAAAATATTCAAGTAATTTACCTTGCAATGCAATTGGTAAAGTCGTCATCTCTGAAAAGCCAAACATGAGCAAATGCACAACATATGTAACCTTGCTCAAACAATTCAAAAGCACAACTCAAAACTTAAATTCTCTTCTCATCAAAACTTTCTCTTACATAACCAAATAAGTATAATATTTCTTCTTCACTAAATAAAAACCCTTTAACCATCTAAGGTTAGGACTAGGAATAATTAAACATATTCCTCAAACCAATATCATGCTTTCTTTCAATAAGTGATCGTAAGAGGATTTCAAATATGAAGATGATTATTATTTAAATGATAATCAATCTCACTATTCAATCCAATTACAAATTTGGAATATGAACATGAAATCGAGATTAGGATTTATATAGATCACGGAAATATCAATCAAATGACCATAGATATTTTTCGTGTCTACATGTTTAACCATACTCGGTTATTACATAAAATCATGAAGTCGATTGCAAGACAACAAGATTAGTCATCAAATTGCAATTCACACTTGCAATGAAGATGTTTTATTGAGTCTAAAGTGTTCAAATGTTGTGTTATTAGCTATGGTCAAATTATACATGCTAAACTTAACACACTCTAAGTAGGATTGACGACTTATGAATTTCCATCGGGAAACTCATAAGTACTCCAAACATATAACAAGTCCTTGATGTCATTTTCGAAAACTCAAACCAAGAACCCTTATAACTTATATAAGCTTCTCCTAACAACCGAATTTCAGCACCATCTCCCAAATAATAATAATAATAATAATAATAATAATAATAATAATAATAATAATAATAATAATAATTGATCCTTGCCCAAATTTGGCACTTCCATGGATTGATGGATCCTTCGTCCTAAATTCATCTTCGGTTTAGGTAGATCCGCCCTATGGCATTAGATTTAAACATCTTCCTCTTGTAAATCTCTTGCTTAAAAGTCTAACATAGATGTAACTAAACTTTAGTAAATCATCATTATTTCTACAAAGAAACAAACATAAGATCTATTGAGGTAAATAACCTTAATTGGATTTCTTTCATAAAAGACATGCAAATGGTACTATATTTTGAACCCCAGTACACTCTCAATATAAGCATTACACCATTGTCACTTTAATTAAGCATACTCTAGGTCCTTGAGACTCATTCTATCTTATAGCACAACAACTTGCTGGGCTCTCTCATTCAACCTAGAAATTCCACACAAATTGACTTAAGATTATGTGCACCAAAATTAAAGTACATTAAGTTGAGCAAAGTAAGGCCTTGTAATGAAAAGATAATACAAATTTTATCTTCGTTATACTTAATTAGGCAAATATAGTAATTTTATTTTGTCCAACATGAGAATGACTATTGGAGAATCTATTGCACTAGAAATTCAATTTGACCTAACGGTTGAATTGCTTTCAAGAGTGAAGTTGGGTTCGTGGTATAACCCGTAAAAATGGCCGTGTTTAGCCTGAATTAAGCACCTCTAGTGATAGTCTCATATTCAATCTCTAATTTGACTAAATGACTCCTCCTAAATATGCCTAATGATAGTCTACATTGATGGACTTTGTATCTCATTAGGAGTGCACAATAAGCAAGTAGAAATTAGGTTTCTCCTTGGTCAATCTAGACTACATGCACCTTACATATGTGCTTTTTAAGTTTCATGATGATAACCTGCTCCCATGTAATGCAATTATATGCTTCCATGTTTATCTTAATGCTCAAGGTTTATTTGCTTAGCTATTGTATGCATGTCTGTTGTAAAAGCGTTTGTCTTTTTTTAGCAATTTAGATAAAATATCTCTTAGTTTATCTATATAACATATGCCTCTAAATGCTAAATGCTAAATGCTAACATGTTTTACATGATGATTACATTTAAAATTATCATGTTTTGTTTGCATCATCTTACATGACTTACATGTTAATTGTGCACCTACACTATGTTAGGTTGATGTATGACAAATAAGGTTTAGATGTCATATAGTCTTACACATTAATCTTGTTGATTATTGTGTCGATGCATGCTTAGATAAACTTGCATGCTTATATCTATATGTCTTATACATCTATGTATATATTTTCTCACACTAGAATATCTTTCTTCGCGTCCGTGTCACTAATCTAAATTTTCAAAAGAGTCACAAAATGGTCTTAAATCTTCTAGAGTCTTCCTTCACACATTTCCTTAATCATCATCTCCCTCTCTTCTAAATAATCCACTCTTTGTCACGGAAAAGTTAGATGCAAATCTAATACCCTTCCAAGTAGGTTTGACAACTTAAATATTTCATCCGAAATATTCAAGTATCTTTAACTTGCAATCGCAAACGTTAAAGGTCATATCCGAAAATCCCTATTCAAGCCTTTTAACAACATTAGTTAAAATGCTCTCCATTTCTCTTCGACGAAAACATTCTTTCTCTTCGACGAAAACATTCTTTCTCTTCGATGAAACATTCTTTCTCTTCGACGAAAACACTCTTTGTCTTCCGATCACACCTCTTTCTTCTCACTCAACCACGCCTCTTCAACCATAGAGATGGCTAATCTCTTTCCTCCACTATATCTGCTACCACCTTTAAGACAATCGTATACATCGTTGTGTGATTGTTCTGTGAACATTCGCAATGCGCAGGAAGAGCTACATAACTTTTTGAGTATAGTTTATCGTACGCTAACCTCCATCCGTATTGACATTGTCAAGCTCGTCGTCTCTATCTTTGTTTGTTTTCTTTATTATTATTATTATTATTATTATTATTATTATCGCGTACGAAACACACCAAAGATACGTCACCATTTCCTTCGGGACAATGTCAAAAATGAAACATCTCCATCGAAAAGGTTGCGTCTGAAGATAACATCGTCGACATTCTTTCTTTACCCCTCAAGCGCGAATCGATAAATTATCTTCGTCAAGGTTTAGGAATGATGGAACACATTCCATAAATCGTTCTCTTCTTTTCTTCTAGTTTCGATTCCGGTCCGTGTTCCATTCCGTGTCGTGACAACTTAATTACTTCATCCGAAGTATTTTAAGAATTTTTAATTGGCGAAATGAAAATTAAAATGTAATTCCCTTCACAAAAATTTGTCAAATTCCTAAACATCTCTACTGGTGGCGGTCCCCTTAAACCAGGCGGCCCCCTGATTAAAACAGTCGGCCCCCATATATATATGGGACCGCCGACAACAGGCTTGTGATATATGTCATTTCTTTTTCAAATCATAAAATGAACATCCTTTCTCTATCTCTTTTGCTGCTACGAGCTAACGTCTATCCTCCTATCCCAACACTCATAAGCATCGTTGCTTATTGTAACAATTCGTATTTTCAGGTCATTTTATGACGTCATTTACTTCGTCATATATTTCACTAATTATTTTTTTTCTCGTACGCGTTCGCTTTTAATTTTAATAGTTAAGTTAAATCGCGTAAGTTAAAAATCAACAATTAACACAAACGGGCACCAAACGAATTAAAGTTTTCGTCAAACAAGCACTATATTATTTTTACAAAAGTAATAATAAACTTTTTATATTTTATTTTTATTGGTTGTGAAAAATGTTTACGTTTCACAATTTAATACGTTTAGGCATACCCGGAACCATCAAAATTAATCTACACTTCAACAAATACCTATTTTTATACCCAATACCTAAAGTTTTATAAAACTTTACCCATGTTAACATTGTTAGTCATATTATACATAAAATAAACTAACTAGAGCATACCCATTACAAGTTTTACCTTTATATTTTAATCTATACAACTTAAAGCTACAAGTAATGCAAGAATATCACCTCAAAATATCTAAATCTCACTTAGCCACCTCCCTCCCCCAATTTTCGGTGCAAAGTAGTCCCAAGGGGGACATTTAGCATACAATGAACCAACTAGCACTTGTACAAATACAACTCATTAAACCTTATGTCTATGACTAGTTGTTTTGACCAACATTTCTCCTTAATTCCCTCCCTATGTTTTCTACAAGTCTTGGTCTTCTAATAGTTTATCTTGACTAGTCTTCATACTATATAAGGCTTGTAGCTAGTAATAAAAACATACAACACAAATTCCTTAGTAAAAACAACACATATCTCTTTGTTCTTCCATCCTAACCCACGGCTCAAAAGCCCTCCCCACACAAACCATACAATCTTTTTATACAACTCATACAAGCATACACACAACATATCTAAGACCTACTAAGATGTTTTGAAGTCTTGGTTAAGCCTTTTCAAGTGTTGAAGCAAGAAAAAGGAAGTTTGGGTTCTTTGGAAAAATTTAGGGTTTCATTCTTGCAAGCTTGGTTTAAAAATCTAAACAAAGGTTTAGATTATATTTCTCATCATCATTCATCACTATAAGGTTATCTATAAACCTTTATGTCTTTACTTTTATCATTTTTATGTGTTTACATGTTCTATATAACTAAATCACCATTTAGGGTTTTAAACATGTTAAATGGATAAACTAGTAAATTAGGGTTTACTTAATGAAGTTATGATTTTTAAGTGTTATTATGGACTTGTTAATCTTGTTACCTTGGACATTTGGTCAAAGGATGAACTAATGGACTATATTATATGTATCACATATAATACTTATGACATATGAGACTTGTGGTAATTATTTAGTTGAAAAGTATAGAAAGTAAGTTATAAAAACAAAGTTATACGAGTGTACCTATTTATTTCAATGGGACTGTTTTGGGTCGACTTTTGAAACAGCCATATTATGTATTAGAAAGATAGTACACCTCATGACGTTTCCAAATATGTAGAGAACTTGAAAAACCGCCTTATAATGAAAAAGATACGATAAAAATACGATTTACGTTAATACCGGGTGTTATAAAACTATTTTTATAAAAAATTACTATTCATGACAGAAACTTTTATATTTTTAAACTTCATAAATCAATAAAACTTTCAATTACGAGAACATGCTCGAAAGAATCGCTAAAAACGGAACTATAACGAATAAAATACGACGTTTACGGGTTTTACGATAACGAGAACGATAAAAATAAATTAGGGTCTGGTGTGAACAGTAAAAGTTACTGTTCACCAGAAGGTCAAAAGTTCAAAAATGTAAATTTATGATAACTCGTCTTAATACGAAAGCGTGGGCATAAGAAACGTTAAAATCGGGCTTAAAACGCGAAAGTTATGCTAGTTTTACTAAAACAGTAATTATAAACGTTTTAACTTATTAAACACAATTTTACCAAAACAATTAGATGGTGATTGAGCTATATAGACCTATATGTGGTATTAGTTTATCAAAGTACTATATTACTAGGGAGTTTCATAATGAGGCCTCTTCGGGGTGGCGTATCGACGAGTTGTTGGATTTACGATTTAAAGTGTCCTAGCTCCTCATACGTTCACTACATGACCTCTTAATTATGATAGCCCGAACGATAGTATGATGAGCAGTCTCACCTATAAATCTTTTCAATGTTTTATAAACCCGCGAGGGGAATACATGCTCTTTTACAAACTCATATATTTTACTACAGTACAATTACCTTTCAATACTTTGTGAGTTCATAGTCTCGCATTTCAATCTTTTCAATGTTTTATAAACCCGCGAGGGGAATACATGCTCTTTTACAAACTTATATATTTTACTACAATACAATTACCTTTCAATACTTTGTGAGTTCATAGTCTCGCATTTCAATCTTTTCAATGTTTTATAAACCCGCGAGGGGAATACATGCTCTTTTACAAACTCATATATTTTACTACAGTATAATTACCTTTCAATACTTTGTGAGTTCATAGCCCCCTTTTTCTACAATTGTTTTACAAAATCTACGGGGTGAATTACATTGCTTGTTTTACTATTGGACACAAGTGTTTTTCTAAGTGTTTTAAAGATGTT
>BQNB010111577.1:0-22324 GCA_026074375.1 Tanacetum coccineum | reverse complement strand
TGTTCCAACAAGAACCGTTACAGGATGGCGTGTTTGTATCGACTATTGTAAGTTGAACGAAGCCACCCGAAAGGATCATTTTCCTCTACCCTTCATGGATCAAATGCTAGAAAGATTAGCATGAAACAAGTTCTTTTGTTTTCTTGACGGATTTTCTGAATACTTTCAAATTCCCATCAAACCAGCCGTTCAGGAAAAGACTAATTTCACTTGCCCTTATGGAACCTACGCCTACATGTGTTTACCCTTTGGTCTTTGCAATGCACCAACAACTTTTCAAAGGTGCATGATAGCCATTTTTCAAGACATGCTCGAAACCTCCATGGAAGTTTTCATGGATGATTTCTTGGTATTTAGAGATTCATTTGATGCGTGCTTAACTAATCTCGAGCAGATGCTAATTCATTGTAAACAAGCACACCTAGTTCTCAACTGGTAAAAGTGTCACTTCATGGTGACTGAGGGAATTGTTCTAGGACATAAAGTCTCCAGTAAAGGACTAAAGGTTGACAAAGCAAAAATCGATGTGATAGCTAAGTTACCACCACCCACTAACGTCAAAGCCGTTAGAAGTTTTTTAGGACATGCCGGATTCTATCGCTGATTAATAAAAGATTTTTCCAAAATCTCCCATCCTCTGACTAAACTTCTCGAAAAAGATTCAGTATTTAACTTAGATGAAGAATGCAACAAGGCATTCGAAACTCTCAAAGAAAAGTTAACAAACGCACCCATTATGATTCGCTACCATTTGAACTTATGTGCGATGCAAGAGACTTTGTTGTAGGAGCCGTGCTAGGCCAGCGCGACGAAAATTTTTTCGCCCCATCCACTTCGTCATCAAAACTCTAAATCGCGCACAACAAAATTATACGGTGACCGAAAAAGAGTTACTCGCCGTAGTTTTTGCATTCGACAAGTTTCGATCGTACCTTGTTCTCTCAAAAACAGTTGTGTTCACAGATCACTCTGCAATAAAATATCTGTTTTCAAAACAAGACGCCAAACCACATCTTATTCGCTGGATTTTACTGCTTCAAGAGTTTGATATCGAAATCAAAAATAAAAAGGGAGCAGAAAACGTCGTAGCAGATCACTTATTACGACTTGAGAAACCCAATCTCAAAGAGCTCAGGGAAGAAGAAATAAACAACGAGTTTCCTGACGAATTTATTATGAGTATCTCAACTAACGAGAAAGAAAGTCTGTGGTTTGCTGACTTTGCCAACTATCTAGTTGGAGGAATTCTGAGGAAAGGATTAACCTACGCTCAGCGTTGTAAGTTCTTTTCAGAACTTAAGCATTATTTTTGGGATGAACCGTATCTTTTTAAAGCATGCCCCGATTGCATGATCAGAAGACGTTGTCACGGTTCAGAAACTCAAAAAATTCTCGATGAATGTCATCATGGACCCACTGGGGGACATTATGGACCTTTGATTACGCAAAGAAAGTTTTTGATGCTGGATTTTATTGGCTAACCATATTCAAAGAAGCATAGGCTCTCGTACAAAACTGTGATGCCTGCCAACGTTCTGGTAGCATTTCACAAAGAGACGGGATGCCTTTGAACATCATCCAAGTTAGTGAAATTTTTGACATATGGGGAATTGATTTCACGGGACCTTTCCCGAAATCCCATAAGCTTGAATACATTCTTGTTGCAATTGATTTCACGGGACCTTTACCCACTAATGACGCGCGTATTGTAGTCAATTTCTTAAATAAGCTTTTCGTTCATCCTGCAATACCCTAAGCTACACCACTCTGTACCGACTTATGTATGGAAAAACGTGCCATTTTCCATTTGAAATCAAACATCGCGCTTACTTAAAAAAGTATGGAGTACATCATCGTATAGCCACAACTTACCATCCACAAACCAGTGGCCAAATTGAAAACACCAACAGAGCCTTAAAAGAATTCTTGAAAAGACAGTCAAAGACAATCCGTCTATATGGTCGAGAAAACTAGATGACGCTCTGTAGGCATTTCGTACATCCTACAAAACTCTAATCGGCACCACTCTGTAACCAGACTTATAATGGGGAAAAACTTGCCATTTGCCCATTTGAAATTCGACATCCGCGCTTCCAGGGCCCAACGAAGTGCACCCTGATCTTAAACTTACAGGAGAAAAACGATTTCTGCAGTTCCATGAGCTCGATGAGTTAAGACTTCAGGCGTATGAGAATTCCAAACTCTACAAAGCTCGAACCAAAGCCTATCATGACAAGAAACTTAGAGTTAGAAAAGAATTTAAGGCCGGAGACAAAGTTCTCCTGTACAACTCTAAAAAAAATTTAAAGAATCCAAAACTCAAATCGAAGTGGTATGGACCGTTCATAGTCAAACATGGTTATCCATCCAGATATGTTGAATTATATGACAAACATGGAGGAAGCTTCATTGTTAACGGACACCGTGTTAAACTCTACCACGATGAGGAGCAACTGAATGAACTTACCACAAAAGAGATTCACCTCATGTGTGAGGAAGGAAGAATGAAGGCTATTCCATTCATGGCACCATTTCCAGCCAACTATCGTGAAACTATGCCATGGGCATCAGAAAAACCATACATTTATAGTGTAGTGGAAAACACTTGTAACGAAGCTAAGCTGTATGATTTAGACGAAATTGGAAAAGGAATAGTGATCGAGAATATTCTGTATGTCCTAAGCGAAGGAATCCTCGCTTGGAAAGAAATAAAAGGAACAACCATAGTCTGGCTGACGACTCACCTAAAAATCAAGCGCTTCTCGGGAGGCAACCCGTGTATTTCAAAATAATTAGTTTCTAGTTTAGTTTAAAATGTCCGCACCCGCAATCAAACTTAAGTGTGGGGGAACGACCTTCATAATAAAATAAATATATATATATATATGTCTGCATTTTGTATTTCGTAGAAGATTATTGTAGGAAATGACGCACTTGGCAGCTCAATTACTACTGCATATGCCATGTGACACCTGGTTTTTCTCTTATTTCCCTATTTCAGCTTTTATCCATTTTTGCCGCATTGAGGGCAATGCTAAACGTAAGTGTGGGCTAAATTATTATATACTGATTCAAAATAAGCACGTGTTTCTTCAACAATCGCAGGATGTTGATCTACTATTCCCCCCTCTTGTTCCATACTAGAAACCTCTAAAATAACATTACTATTCTTCTGTTATACTTGGTGTGGTTCAGGAATGGGCTGGAGTAGCTTAGTATACTGCTCCTCTTGAGTAAACATATTAAATATCTCATTATCATAGCAATTGTCATAGTTGTGTACCTCAGCTGCTCCGTCTGAATCATAGACGGGAGCTTTGTCAGTCTGAGTACCCGATGTTGATGCGTGCTGCAACTTAGCCATCAAAATGCAGTTTGCATTGACTTCCTCAATCTCATCATGATCCGCTGCAGCAACCATCAAATGAAACTCTTCAGCTTGGAGTTGGATTCATGCTTCTTCCTTTTGAGCAATCAGTAGCTGAGTCTGAAGATAAGCAGCATCCCTTCTCCGTGGTCTGACTGTGCAGTTCCTAGCAAGATGACCCAATCCTCTGCAGTTGTAACACCTTATCTGATTACCATTATTCTCAATCGCATTACCCTCAGCCCGTGCTGCTACAACATTACCATTCCCATTCGGATTTTGATTAGCAATCCCCGGAACAACACTTAGCCTATTCTTATTTTCAACAATCTAAATACCCGCATTTTGAACTGCATTTTTCCCAACCTCATTCCCATCATTCTGCACTGCATTATGTCTCACCTGATTTCCAACATTGTCATCAACCATTTGCATCTTGATGTCTTGGCTTGTGTTCATACCCGGTGGAGCAATCTGACTATTACAGGGGATTAATAAACTTTCAATAAAATTATTTGGTTGATTGTTTGTTGATATGCGTATGATTTGTATGCTTTAGCCAATTCGCATGTGTCGTGTTCATCCTGACAGTTGTGGGATCTGATATGTCTTTGGGATTTGCATTGGTTGTTGACACGGTAGTTCGTGTGAATGAAGGTTGTAGGACAAAGTTTCGTTGTTGGGTGTGGATGTTTTATGTATGTAATAGCGTGCCATGATTGATCTCGGTGAAACGTTGTTGAGTGTTTGCCCTACCACTGCCAAAGGATCATGGTGTGTTTTGTCAGTCGTTGTGTCCTCTAAAATCATTGATATTGTTGGTCGAATTGCATAGTCTTGATTGAAAATGATTAAGCAAGGATCGTTATAGTGATTTGTGATTGTGTTATGGAGTTCAAAATTTCTGGGATTTTCCAATTCTATGATTATAACCGAGAAAAGAATGCTATAAACTTTTGGGATTTTACACTAAATCAAGAAAAACCGTGAAACAATATTAATTGTTGTGGATACATACAATATGTTAATTGTGACAACTTGAATAAATTGCCTTTGCTTGGCTCTGTTGGTTAAATCGTTCAAAGGACTATATAAATCGGCTTCAAAGGAATGCTAAATCACCTTTAAAGGAATATATGTTAAATCGCTTCCAAAGATTGTTAAATCGCTTCCAAGAATTTGTCTAGATCGCCGTTCCTAAGGAATTTTGTTACAATCGCCTTCACATTGGTCTATGGTTAAATTGCCTTCCAAAGGAATTGTTAAAATCGCCTTCAACGCCTATTGGAATAATCTGCCTTCTAATAGGAATTGTTAAATCGCCTTCCAAAGGTCCTTTTGTTAAATAGCCTTCCAAAGGGACTGTTAAATCGGCTTCCAAAGGATTATTAAATGCCTTCCAACAGGAACTATTTACTAATCGCATTTCCAAAGGATTGGTAATCGCCTCTCCAACAGGAATTTTTAAATCGCCTTCCAAAGGAATTGTTAAATCACCTTCCACTACAGATTGCTAATTCACCTTCCACTAGACGAAACTTAAATTTTTCAAAAACACAAAAAGACTCACTTTTGATCGTTTTTACCTAAAATTTCTTGTACTTCTTACTTTAGCTAAGATAGGAGAACCTTAAAAATCAAACTCTAACGCTTTATACGACAAAAATTCTGAATCTAGATTCATGTACAAAAACCTTATTTTTAACCAAAGAACCTTAAAAAGAGCAAGCTTTTGATGTTTTTCCAAGGATTTTCTTGTACAAAAACAACCTCTACACTGATCAAATAACAAGAAAGTTACAAGCTTTATGATGTTTGAACACACAAAAGTGAAACCCACTTTTGTGTAAGGTTCGACACCAAATGAACATCAATAAGAAAACATGACACAATGATCACAACTCACTCCATGGCTATTTGATTACCAACATGTTAGGGATACTCATGTTCATCATACCACAACAACATAGAAAACAAAAGGAAAAAACTTGAGAGAGAAATAAAAAAAGACGAAGAATGGGTACTTGCACTATGAAAGAAAAATTGTCGAAAGCAACACCTTCACCTTGGTGTGGTAGAGGGTACATTCTATAGTACAAGAGATAAACAAGCTTGCGGGCTTTCGTATGGGAGCCTTTAGGCACTTAGACAAACTAGAATGGCGCTTTAAAGCCCAACAATGTGATTCCGTAAACTACGTTTTACCTACTACAAGGCTGGGATTGTTAATTGACCATCACTTTACCTAAAAATACGGCCATAATGTACGTGTCTTAACTCCCTTGGGCAGACGCGAAGCTAAACCCACTAACGACGCATGTGTTGTAGATAATTTTTGAAAAAGCTTTTCTCTCGTTTTGGAATCCCGAAAGCTCTCATTAGTGACAGAGGAACTCACTTCTGTAACCGTCAAATGGAGAAAATCTTAAAAAAGTATGGAGTACATCATCGTATAGCCATTAGTTTACACTCCACAACAGTGGCCAGGTGAAAACCACCAAACAGATCCTTTACCCAAAGGAATTCTTGAAAAGACAGTCAAAGACAATCGTCTATATCGGTCAGAACAACTTATGACCACTCTGTGCGGCATTCCGTACACTGCCTACAACATACTCCTAATCGGCACACTGCGTACGACTTCTATATGGAAAAACATGCCATTTGCCGATTGAAATCGAACATCGCGCTTACTGGGCCCTGCGAAGTTGCAATCCTGATCTTAAACTTGCAGGAGAAAAACGATTTCTTTTTGACAGTTGCATGATACGCTTGATGACGTTAAGACTGCCGCGTATAAGAATTCCAAACTCTACAAAGCTCGAACCAAAGCATATCATGACAAGAAACTTAGAGTTAGAAAAGAATTTAAGGCTGGAGACAAAGTTCTCCTGTACAACTCTAGATACAAGTTCAAAGCTCCAAAACATAGTTATCCATCTGAATATGTTGAATTATATAACAAACATGGAGGAAGCTTCATTGTTAACGGACATCATGTTAAACTTTATCACGATGAGGAGCAACTGAATGAAGTTACCACAAAAGAGATTCACCTCATGTGTGAGGAAGGAAGAATGAAGGCTATTCCATTCATGGCACCATTTCCAGCCAACTATCGTGAAACTATGCCATGGGCATCAGAAAAACCATACATTTACAGTGTAGTGTAAAACACTTGTAACGAAGCTAAGATGTATATTTTAGACGAGACTGGAAAAGGAATAGTGATCGAGAATATTCTTTATGTCTTAAGCGAAGGAATCTCGCTTGGAAAGAAATAAAAGGAACAACCGAGTCCGGCTGACGACTCACCTAAAAATCAAGCGCTTCTCGGGAGGCAACCCGTGTATTTTTAAATATTTAGTTTCTAGTTTAGTTTAAAACGTCTACACCCGCAATCAAACTTAAGTGTGGGGGTGCGACCTTCAAATACACACACACACACACACACACACACACACACACACACACACACACACATATATATATATATATATATATTTAACTATATATAATATATATATATATATATGATCTATAGTGCATCTTTTGGTATTGCGTAGACTTGATTATTGCAGTAAATGTCACAATTGGCAGCTCGAATTCTACTGCTCATGCATGGACACCTGGTTTTTCTACGCTATTTCCCTATTCTTAGTTTTAATCCATTTTTACGTATTGAGGCGACAAGCTAAAGATATGTATGGGGGAGAATGGAATACGAGGTGTTTTTAATTTTAGAAGCTGCCCTAACTCAAAATTTTGTTTGCCTTGTAATCTAGTTGTTTTCATGTATTTTAGATCCTTATGCACTAAAAAACAAGATGTGTCCAGTAATAAGTGTATATAGTGATAGAAACCAGTTAGATCAGAATAACACTAGTTTATTTTAAAATTACGCTTTAATGCCTTGAGCTAACCATCTCGGTTAGTTCAACATTTTGCATGGTCCCATTTATCAGTTGTACCATCCTTTATTTTTAAAAAGAGAAATATTACACCTAGTTTAGCTTTACCTAAATAACCAAAGTCTACTGGTTGGTTGCTAGCTACGTGGATCGATGGTAGATATGTGGGAAATCCTTATGAATTTTTGAGAAAGTTGCTAGCTCCATGTTTAAGGACATATAATCCTTTGCTAGTATATCGATCGAAATAAAAAAAGAAAAAAAAGTGAATAAAGCCAATGTGCTAAATCTTATAAAGATGAAGGATGATGAATAAAATTGGAATCGATTAGCCAATATGCTAAGTCATGATACAGTGAAATAAAGTAATATGTTTATCTCAAGATTCATAAAGATAGTGGTATGCGGTAGCTAGCAACATAGTGGTTTGTACACTTCGGTTTTATAAACCAAATCATATACCCGTACCTTTTTTCGTTAAAAAAAGTTAGCAGTTTCTTTGATGTGTACACTTGGACTTATCGAGTACTCGTACTTGATAAATTTGCATCTCATTTTCCAAATAACCTGGATGTGGATTTTGCTTTCTAAGATTTGCTTGAGGGCAAGCAAAGGTTAAGTGTGGGGGGATTTGAGAACGCTCAAATTGAGTATGTTTTGGGAGCGTTATTCGTACTTTTGTATTGGTTATCTGGTCAGTTACCTATGGTTTTATTACTCGATTATGTCAAAACACGCTTTCTAGTGTAATTGTAGCCAAGTACAGGAAAACAAGAGAAGAAGAAAGGAATAAGCGAAGTTTGTCTCAAGTACGCAGAATCTCGTGTCAGGATCAAGTGCGAAAGCATCTCGAGTAGAAGAAATCTGATTAATCAAGCTTCCAAGACCTGAGATCAAGTTGTAATGAAGATATGATGAAGAACGAAGGCCCACGACCAAGCATAACTCAAGCAAGGACCTTAAACAAAAAGTCTAGATAAAAAGATTCCACGGACGACCTCCTAGCCGCTCGGCTGGAAATACTGCCACCCGGCAGATAGTGTGCCTCCTAGCAAAGGGTCGTGCCGCCCGGCTCTTGGTGCCCACGTTTTCTATTTCACTCTTGAAGAAATCTGAGTAATCATGAAGGATCTAGAACCTCTAAACCGACTTTAGACACCCATTTAGCCCCTGGAAACCGCCACAAATTAGTAGTATAAATAGATGACCTCTATGCCCCATTTTAACACACACTCCACTCTTCTCTAAACCAAAAACCCCTAATTCCCATAGCCACCACTACTCTCTAAAGCCATAAAAGTCTAGGAAAAGCTCCAGGAAAGTCAAGAAGGTGGAAGGATCCATCTAAGTTACAAGTTTGTCATTTTCCTAGTTTGCATTTTATTATCCTTTGTAATACTTTTGTAAGACTCTCATTATGTTTATGAATGCATTAATTTCTAGAATTATGTCTTTATTTACCATGAGTGGCTAGTCCCTTTATGTGCTTGGTTAGATGATGTTTGTGGTATGATGATTCGATTATGATTGGGTGGCATGTTTAATTCAATTTCAAGCCAAGTCTTAGATCCATTTATGCTTATGTTCTATGTGACATAGTTTTATCAACCGGATTGTTTGTTGAGAATATCATAGGCCGAAAGGGGTATTGTTAACCAATCAATTGTCTCCCTTTTATCTACGATCGGCTACCTTTTGTATTGACCATTTCTTAAGCGGTTGGGTATTACTAAAAACATAATTATCGATGTCTATGGTTTGTGAAACGAACCGCGAATCAAATTCATACAGGTTGTTTTGGTCTTGAATTGATTGATTTCACTTAACGCTTGTTTTTGTCACTTTGAGTCTTGACGAAGGCTAAAGGTTTTAAAAACAATAGATTAGATACCCTCTAATTCTTATAATCAACTTGTTAGTCGTTGCCACAATCATATCGAATCAGATTCCCAAATTGAATCCAACCAAGTACATCTACTTTATTATCGAATTACTTCCATCATTGTTTGTTTGCATCTTAGGACTATTATCATTGAAACCTTTATTAAATTAAAACACCCAAATCCCTGCGAACGATCCCGGCTTACCAATCAATCTCTTGCTACCACGGACGAGTTCACTTGCTCGTATGTGTTGCTTAAGAATTTGGTATACCGAGTTATAAATTTAAAACTGACCCGTATCGCACGTATCAGTGCTCTGTTCCTTTTATATTTTACACATGGACTCTCTCACCTTAACACGGCTGTAACATATATCAATGTGGCTATGATGGAAGAGGGGATGGGTAATGTCCATGTGGCTCTCAGATACCTTCATGAAGCCTTAAAGTGCAACCAAATATTGCTAGGAGTCGATCATATACAGGTGTTTGTTCAATCTATACTCAGCTTGCTAAAAACAGACATGTATACATTACACTGGCGATACCTTTGACTAAATTTATTTTATTTCCATATTATAAACTGCTGCTAATTATCAAGCAATAGCCATAACTCTTTCACTGATGGAGGCTTATTCTCTGAGTGTGCAACATGAGGATACTACATTACAGATTCTTCAAGCAAAATTAGAAGCAGGGATATCCAATACACCAAGGTTACGTGACGATATATTCAAACATCATCAACTTTTATAAACAATTTTGTGGAAAACTAGAAGAGGGGTTGAATAGTTTGCTGCTTTTTAATTTGACGTTTAGTTTGATTATAAAAACTTAGACTCGACTTTATGTAAATTCATAATGTGGCAATATGAACAATTTAACTAATCAAATAAGTAATGACACGATATGAAATAAGTATGCAAGATAAGAGATAAGAGATGGAAAGATCAAACAACAACACGAGGATTTATAGTGGTTTGGTAACGAGCACCTCTTCGCCCAACTCCACTCCCCGAGCACCAAACTCGAGAGTTTTCTTCACTATGTCAACAAGCTCCCTTTAGGCGAAGAAAACCGTACACAACTTAGCTTACACCAATTTCCGACACTAAGCGAAATATCGAGTTTTAATCCTAGGTAGAACCAATCTATCACAACTAACCACACTACTTCACGACAATTCACTACTTCGCTTCACCACATAACTTTTTCTTCACTTCACAACTTCACTTTACTCCACAACTTCACTTCACTTCACTTCACAACTCCTTCACAACCTTTCTATACTTCTCTTCACAACTTCACTTCAACTAAACACTATCTTGATCACACCAATCTAACACTACTTACTAAGATCACCCTGATCTAACTATACTTATAATGATCACCACAATCTACTTAATATACACAACAACTATACACACCTTCACAATATACACAAATGATTTACAAGATATGATACAATTGCAACAAGGTTGCAAAGACACACACTAAGCTATAATATTTCTTCATTTGATGGTAGGAAGTATTCTTCTCTTGCACTTGAGGATCAAAGCTTGGATCACTTGGAAACAAAGCTTTATGATTAAATGATCACAGGAATGAAAGGAGAGTATAAAGTGATTTAGAACAGAAAGAAAGTGTGTGCAAAAGGTGAGAAAATCAGTGGGGAGTAATCTAGTATTTATAGGCAAACTGGGGGAATCTTTTTTTTTGGTCGGTCCCCTTAATTAAGGTGCCCTTCCCCTTAATAATTAAGGGGACCTCCCTTATAATTAAAGCGGCCGCCCAGCCTCGACGCTCCCTTTTTTATCTTTTACGAGAGAGATGTTTTCTGGAACATTTCTAGGCGTTTTTAGATAGAAAATTTGAATTTAAAATATTTATTTGAATAAAACATTTCTTTTAAATCAAAAAATATTTTGTAAAAGTTATAAAAATGTTTGTGACATTTTTATAAAAAAATGTGAGGTTAAATAAAAATTCCTTTGATCATAAAATGCATTAAGCATTTATTTATTCATAACTTTAAGTGATTAAATTTTTGAAATGAAAATTTACTACTAATTACTTGTTTGTGTTTAATTTTACATTTGATGTTTTTACATTTTGTGATTATCAAAACATAGAGAGGTTGAAAAATATTAATACCATTTTTAGGCATTATTTCTATCAACAATCTTTCCGTTTTTTATTATTACAAAATCTTAACTCATTAAATGTAAAATTATTTTTAAACTAGTATTTAGTGAGTTTTATTTCCATTTCTCCCCCTTTTTATAGAATCAAAAAGGCTTCGTCGATGAATGTTAGTAAAACTGACAGAATAAGTGCTCCCCCTTGATGTGTACTCCACCTCATTCGAGGGCAAGAAGGAATCGAGCTATGGTAATTTTGCTACGAAAACAAGTTAGAAGAACCACACAAATTTTTCTGACATATAAAGCAAAGAAAGGAAAAATAATATGCATACATCAAATTTAAGTACAAGCAAATGCATACTTGATAAGATAATACCAAAGATAATTCATTTAACATAAAAAATTGTGTATAGAACACAATCATGCATACATGAAATAGAAATAATATGCTTGAAGCATATTAGTACTACATACATAAAAGTAAACTACAAAGGTCCTAATATTCCTAGATTGCCATAGGAAACCATTGGACTTGCTTGCAAAGGAGAGGGTTGGTCATTTATTTGAAAGCAAGAAAAAGTCAGCATGTATCATGCTTAGTTGGTTGTTGGTGGAGAGTTTAGAGCAGCGGTGGTTGTTGGAGGATAGTCACGTTGGATTTAAGGTGGTGGTTGTGGTCGAGTAAGAAGAAATTCAATCCAATTGATATCTTTACTCAAGGTAGAATTGTCTTTGGGTAAATATGAAACAAGGACAATAACCAACATGTTGTTCAACTTGATCCAAGTTGAGGGTGTGAGGTAAGTTTGGAGAATAAGGTGATGAGGGAGTGTTACGTTGTGAGAGGTGAATGACTAGGAGGTTTGATAAATTTTAAAGTTGATTAATGTCATTAATGAGCATTTCTTTACTTGGAGATAGAGGAGGTGGAGGTTGAGCTTGGTTGTCACTTTAAGGTGAGAGAGGAGCTTAAGCATGAATCATGCTAGCAACATGTGGATTGATGAGTGAATAAGGAAATGGAGGTTGTGTGAGTTGAGTTTGATTGAAGTTTTGTGGTGAAATGGGAGTATGTCCAACATTAGTGTCACAAGAAACACCAAAGTTGGAAGTTGTAGTGGAGATTTGTAGAGAATCATGATTTTGTTTGAGTTGTAGGAGGGTTTCTCCTTAATGAATGGTTTCATGAGAGAGGATTGTGGTTTAAAAAAACAAATGGGGTATTAAGTTAAACATCAACCTCATTGATGTGGTTACAATAAGTACCAATTTCTTTCTCCAAATGGGTCTTACGGATATTTTGGCAACCCTTGAAGGTTTTGGTAAAGGTTTGTGAGGGGAAGACTTTAGAGAAGAAAAGATGAGTGTGGTGATTATGTTGAGGATGAGGGTTGATTTATACTAGGGAAATGGTGTAATTAAGGAAGGATGGACATTGTTAGGAAGACAATCTAAGGAATGTTGGTGAGTTCTGGGAGATTTTAACTAGGTCTAGGTGAATGAGGGACAAAAAGCAGAAAGAAACAGTAAAAATCGTGCTTCAGGTGGCCGATCCTCTTAACTATATGGTCGACCCCTTTAATTTTAAGGGGACCTCCCCTATGAGATAAGGGGGCCACCACATGGAAGTGTCCAAAATTTCCAGGTTTTTTTTTCCTTTTAGGAAATGGATAAAAAGTGGAGTATTTTGTTCTATTTTGTTAGCAAGTCCTAATTTTATGGCAACTAAGACTACAATATTTAACAAGCAAGAAAATAGGCAAACAAAGTCCTTATTTTGTTTTAAACATAATCAAGACTAAAGGCATTTAGCAAGTAAGAACATGTAGACAAGCATGCAAGAAGGTAAAATAAAAGTCTTCAATAGAAACCTTATTAAACAAATAGATTTAATACTCCTAATAGTTGTAATGCTCTTACGATTTCTTAAACCAGAGAAGTATGTTGTAAACACATTTAAATCAGACTTGTGTTTGTATTTATAACCCTAGTGTGTGCCTATATGCGACATAGAGTGACGATTATTTCGACTCTAAGAAAAGAAAACCTAAGAAATAATACCAAGTGCATATTGCCTTGTATTTAATGTTAGCTCACAATCAAAGATTTCAAAATATATATTAGATTATATATTTTGACAACAAGTGCGAGATCATTATGCATGATTTGAAAAATGTTTTTAGCATATATCAACAATGTATGAAAATAGATTTTTCATGTACTCCTAGTAGTGAGAAGGATTTTGATAAAATGTATTGGGACTTACAAATATTAAGTAGAAAATCTTAAGCCTTGGCAAAACCGAGGTAACAGAATCTTGTATATAATGTATTCTTTTGAAAAGTTCCCAATCTTTGATTTTGTGCAAAATAGAATCCCAGACTCAGATTAAAAAAAATAATAAATAAAAACTTTTTACCTACTGTCAGATGGCCGGTCATTTTAAATACATGGTCGGCCCCTTTAATTTTAAGAGGACCGCTTGTTAAGAATTAAGGGGGCCGCCTATCTGACGAATAACTTTTCCTAATTTTTTGATTTTGGCATTTTAATTTTGATTGTAGTTCATTGTTCTTGTTTACTTTTAAGTATCTTACCAATCATTTATAGTAATGAGACTACTTAATAAGTGTTTAATCAATTTGTTCCATCATTCCTAGACCTTTTCGTAAGTAATTGAAAGGCTCACGTTTAAGGGGTTTAGTTAGAATATCGGCAATGTTATCTTTCGATGAAACCTTTTCTATGGAAATATTTCCTTTTTGAACATTGTCACGAAGGAAATGGTGACGAATCTCAATGTGTTTTGTGCGAGAGTGTTGTACGAGATTTTTACTTAAGTCTATAGCCCCTTTGTTATCACACATTATAGGAATGTCATCTAACCTAATGGCATAATCTACGAGAGCTTGTTTCATCCATAGTGCTTGTTGACATGCCTTTTCGACGCTTACATATTCGGCTTCGATAGTGGAAATAGCAAGACCGGTTTGCTTCTTCGAGAACCAAGATGTTAAACAACATCCTATAAACATGCAAATACCGCTAGTGCTTTTTTCAGTCCACATAATCTCCCGCATGATCAGAGTCCGCATATACTATAGTTTCTATGCTGGACCCCTTAGGATATCATAATCCTAAGTGCGTAGTGCCTTTAACGTATCGTAACGTATCGAAATGATACGTTTAACCGCTTCAAGTTGAAGTTTTGGGATCCACTTGGAAGCGTGCATTAAAGTTAAACCACATAAACAAGAAATCAGCCTAACTTGCCGTTAAGTATAATAGAACGTTCCTAATCATATCCCACAAAATTTGGTATTTATCTACGGACTCACCCCTTCTACTGCTTTGTGAGTTTTCGTTTTCCGTAAATATAGAGTTTATCATGGCTAGAGTCTTACTAATCTAAAATTTCTATTTCTTAAAGCATTTCATTTATATATTTTGATTGATTAAAGAAATATCAACTTCTAATTGTTTTATTTGTAGTCCCTAAGAAAAAATTTAGTTTCGCCACCATCATACTTCTTTCAAACCACGTACATGCATGATTTTGGCAAAATCATCACGCATCTCTTGACAAGTTGATCCGAATATAATGTCATCGACATATATTTGGACAATGATGAGATTTGGGTCTTTCTTTTTGTAAAGAGTGTGTTATCTACCATTCCCATGGTGTAATCATGTTTAATAAGAAAGGCTTTCAATCTATCATACCAAGCTTTAGGAGCTTGTTTGAGTCCGTAAAGAGCTTTCTTAAGTCTATAAACATGATTAGGTTTTGCGAAGTCAATGAATCCCAGAGGTTGTGCCACGCAAACCTCCTCATCGATTAAACCGTTAAGGAATGTACTCTTTACATCCATTTTAAATAATTTGAAGTCTAGTGCGCATGCATAAGCTAACAATATTCTTATGGATTCTTATCTAGTTGCGGGTGCATAAGTTTCATCATAATCAATTACTTATTGTTGATTATAACCTTGGGAAACTAGCCTAGCTTTGTTTCTAGATACAACACCATTTTTGTCAAGCTTATTTTTAAATACCCATTTAGTTCCAATTATGGTCATATCCTTAGGATTTGAGACTAATTCCCAAACATCATTTGATATGAATTGGTTTAATTATTCTTGCATATCAATTACTTTTGTCTTGGGCTTGTGATCTAAGGGTTCTTTGATTTAGATTACCTATAAAATTTTCTAATGGATGACTCTTTGATTTTTTTATGTTTATGATTTCATTATTTACTAAAGATTTATCTTCGAGATCATTTCCTAAGGGTCTTGTTTTACTAACCTCAATAGCTTCTTCTTCTACTAAATCATTGGTATGTGTTTAATTACACATACCTTTTACCTTTAAAAATGAGCTAAAATAACCAAAAACGGACTTAAAATGCCAAATATATGCTTGTTTTGCTAATTTGTGTTGTTGCAAGGATCTATATCTAAGAAAAGGACGAAAAACGAAGCCAAAACGACAAAACCGGACACGGAATGGAAAAGCGTGGAAAAGACACAGTCAAGTCAAAGCCCAAGTTTGAAAAAGTCAACCCAAGTCAACCCCGACAAACCCGAAGCCAAAAAGTCAAGAAAAACAAGTTTAGGGACTAAACTTGTTAAATCCCTAAACTTGTCTTAAAAGAAGAAAAGAAGAAAATAAAGAGAAGGGTTAATTCTGCCAAATTGGCAAAGTTAAACTACAAGGGCCAAGGCTGCCAACACTTCAAAGTTATAACTAACAAGGACTCAACTTGCAAAGACTTATATAACTTTTGGGGACTATTTATGCCAAGTCCCCAAACAGTTTCACCCCACTTGGACGTGTGGTGCAAACAAAACACACACCATGGAGGACCAAACCTGCCAATCCCCCAAACTTCACACCTATGTTTCAAACTACTGTACATCTCTTTCAATCCTTTCCCGCCAAACCCCAACCCCACACCCTGTCATTTTCACTCCTCGTTTGACCTCCCACAACCCTCCAAAACCATCACCATAACTTACCCCACCCCCCCCCCCCACATGGCCTATGCCATGTTGGCAATCCTAATTCCCACCAATTCGGATCAATGGTTCTTAAAGCTCGACTTGGGCACCAAGATAAACGAAGGGCCAAGATTTGTTTATGTTTACACTCTCACAACAAACACAAGACGTTTTTGTGTCTTCAAAGAAACACACCAAGAGAAGAAGACCATGTCCCAAACCCTAGATTATTTTCTATAAAAAGCTTTGTAAGCCCTTGGTGCTGGAGAGTAGTTTTTTTTAGAAGAGTTAGATATTCTTAGTGGTAAGTTCTTTTCAGATTTTAAAACTTTTATGTACTTTTTCATTTTTCAGATTAATGAGAAGTAATTATAAATGTTCTACTGTTGGTTAAAATCCTTAAAGGAAATTTGTAAGTCCATATAAGCTATTAATACAATCCTTCTTATAAACTGTTTTTAAAACCTTTAATCAAAACTATAAAAGGAAAATATTAAAGAAAGAGAAACCTGTATACTGTTTGGATAAAGCAAGTGGAATGAATGATCAAAATTGGAAGGCTATTGGGTTTGCTTAGTTTAAGCTTATTCATAAGCTTTGGGTAGGTTTAGAGCTTTATTTAGGAATTCAAAAATCCTGTTTAAGCAAGGATTAAGGTACATTTTCTTTTTGAATTTTAGCTTATAGTTACTGTAGCAACAGCTTAATTGTGCTTATTCTTAGCTTATTCTTGTCTGTTTTACTTGTTTATGTACTCTTCATGCTTAGTAATGCTTATTTAATCTTTGTTTTAAAATTTGTGCATTAAACAGCCTTTTAAAGTTTAAAAATTAGTTTTTAAGAAATATAAAGGTTGTTGGTAAGTAATGAAAACGGGTCAAAATGGAGTGTCATGGTTTGGGGTCCATAAAAGATAGCTTTAGCTTAGGTTTGAGCTTATTAAAGTCTTTTTTATTTTCCAAAGTTTTTTATGTCCAAAAACCTGTTTTTCAAGTTTTTACAAGTGTCTTTGAAACTGTTGGTTTAAAAAAAAAGAGATACAATGGCTTATTTGGATAAGCCATTGTCAACTTGAGTTGTGGTTTAAAAAGTGTGTCATTGTGTGTCTAAACAAGCTCTCAAAAGTCCTTTGAGTCATTTGACTTTTTGAGTCAAAACTGCCAAAGATTTAGTGCCATTCTTTTTTAAAATGAAAAGAGTCCTTTTTCCAAGAACCAAAAATCCAATCAGCACTTTTCTTTGTTTCTTCTTAAAGCTCAAAGTTTGAGCATAAGCTCACTTAAAGCCATTCTTCATATGTTTTAAACTATAGTTTTTTTATTTTTAAAGCTTATTTACAGCTTATTTTCAAGCTGTCAATAAAAGCCTTTACTTTTGCAAACCACTTCCCATGTGCTAAGGGCCCAGTATTAAAAAGCCCACATATCTTAGCATTTTTAGTGAACCTTAGCCCTAGCTTTTGGCTTATCTTAAGAGGCCATAAGCTCTTTGATAAGCTCCTTCAATTTCAGACCTTAGGTAGCATGCTAGGTAGCTTATTTTTAAGCTTAAAGTAGGACTTTGACCTGTTTCACTTAAGCATAGTGTAGGGATTGCTTATTTTCTTTCTAGCTTATTAGGAGCTTATTAGTTGTTGAATTCAGTCCTTAGTTTGGATTATTAGGTATGTTTAATAGGCCTTAGATTGCTTATTTGGCCCTTGTCCATTAGCTTATTAAGGGTTTTAAGCCCAAAATCCATACACAACAGTTTAAACACTTTAGTTAGTACGCTGTGGGTTTAGCCAACTCTCTGGCTATTAAGCTTATTCTAGTGCTTATATATTGTCCTAGTAGATCATTTTGTTTGTGTAGTTAGTTGTTCATGCTTACTTTCTTATTTTCTTAGCTTATTTAAGTGTTAACAGGCCAATAGCTTAGCCACTTTTTGCCTTTAAGCTCATTTAGCTTTCTGTCAATTAAGCCCTTTTCAGCTTATTTAGTTACACATTTTAGTCTTTAGTGCTTAGTTAAGATAGGTTAGATAAATCTTTTAGCTTTTTAGTCCAAATTTTAGCTTATTTGCCCAAAAAGTCCAAGACTTAGCCATTTTGGCCTTAAAAGCTTATTTAAAGCAACTGTCGACTTAAAAAGCTCTTTTTTAAAGCTATAATTATAAGGAATTCACAAAAGGTTGATAGTTTAGAAATTGTTAAGCTCAATAAGCTTAACAAGTTTGGTTCACAAAGTTTTCAAAAAAAAAAAAAAAAGGAGACAAGGGGTGACCCGGGTGAGCAAGACTCGAACCCGGGCCTCTACCCTCGTACACCTCTCTTTTTTTGGTAACATCGTTTACCACCGCTGCGCCCTTGGGACTTTTACGTTAGTGTCCCAAGGGCTTTAGTATTTAACCTCATTTTCATTCTTTAGGCTATAAGCTGTTTACAGCTTATTTTCGGGCTTATTTATAAGCCAATTTTTGGTTTCTTATTTTTCGTAGGTTAGTATTAGTGTAAAGTAATTTTAGTAAAATTTTCAGAATTTTTAAAGACAGTTTAGTATTTTTTATAATTTAATTTAGTTATAAGTTTAAAAAATTCATAAAAAATATAAAAATTATCAAAAAAATATTTTTCTTTTTTTGAAAATTTTCTTTAGTCATATAGTTTGTAGGAAAAATACAAAAATTTTCGTAAGGACATTTTGTGGTAACTTGTTGATTTTATACAAAGTAACGGGGCTTTGGGGTGGCGATTTTTGTCTTGACTCGTTTTTGGGTCAAAAGACCGTCCGTTTTCACTAGTCTTTTTCATTCTATCGTTATTATTCCCCAAAGTAGTTTACAGAAGTGAAATTTTCTTTGTAGGCTTAATTTTGAAGATTTTAAGGTTTTTGACCCTGTTGTTCGTGGATTTCGTGCTTCTCGTTTTTCTAAGTTTTATTGATTTCCATAATTTTTAAGGTTTTTCCTTATCGATTTTGTTTGTTATTGTTTAATTTAACTTTCCACACTCTCAAATCATTTCTCTCTTTCAAACTCCGATCTTCCGACTGTATCGATTTTCCAGCACAGCCTCGTTGGGGATTAACGACCCGGGAAAATTCTATACTGCTCCCGGTTTTATATGATTTTGTTTTTTTTAGACTTATAATAGTTTATTTTTAATTATAATAATATATATAGTTAGAACGTATAAATCAATTTTTGGCGCCGAGCTGCCCTGGGGAGTGTGATATCGATTATCGTTTGCTGTTGATCATTTGTTTTTGAGCTGTGAATAATTATCTAATAAAAAACCAAAAATACAGAAATTATTTTCATATTCATTTTAATATAATTATCATTAAAAGCTAAAAAAAAAAAGAAAAACCTAAAATATAAAAACATTGTCCATTTAGAATACAAATAAAAATCACAAATTGGTAAAATACCAAAATATAATTATTCTCGAACTGAGTATTTTAAATAACTTCCGGTGAACCTTGTTTAGGTTCCCAATTCAGTTAGTACTGCTGAGTTAGTTAGTACTGCTTATGTGATTTGTATGAGATATTTTGGTAAAAGATATGTATAAGTTATTTATTTAGAAGATTATTGATTGTTAATTTTTAGTTCTACTAAATATATATAATATATAATAAAATATATATTAGTAAAAAAAACAAAAATCAATGAAACCAGGAGCAGTATAGACTATTCCCGGGTCGTTAATCCCCAATGAGGCTGTGCTGGAAAATCGATACAGTCGGAAGATTTGAGTTTGAAGGAGAGAATTGATTTGAGAGTGTGGAAAGGTAGATTAGACAATAACAAACAAAAACGTTTAAGAAAATCCTAAAAAATATGAAATTAAGCTAAAAACGAGAGCACGGACCCCGAACAAAGGGGAAAAACCTAAAAACTTCAAAATTAACCCTACGAAGAAATTTTCACTTCTAAACTACTCTAGGAGACAAATAACGAAGAATGAAAAAGACTAGACCGAAAACGGAGGTCGTTTGACCCAAAAACGAGTCAAGACAAAAAAACCGCACCCGGACCCGTTCTTTAAAAAGCAAAAAGTTATAAAAATGACCCTACGAAAATTTTTATATTTTTCCTACAAACTATAAGACTAAAGAAAATTTTCTAAAAAAGAAATATAGTTTTTTGATAATTTTTGTATTTTTTATGATTTTTTTAAACTTTTAACGAAATTGAATTATAAAAAATACTAAACGACTTAGAAAAATTCTGAAAATTTTACTAAAAATACTTCATACTATGACTAACATACGAAAAATAAGAAACAAAAAATTTGCTTATTAATAAGCCCGAAATAAGCTGTTAACAGCTTATAGGCTTTAAAGCCAAAAATGTATATAAATACCAAAGCCCTTGGGACTATAACAAAAAAGTCCCAAGGGCGCAGCAGTATGTGTGTTGTGTAAATAGAGGTGTACGAGGGTTGAGACCCGGGTTCGAGTCTTGCTCACCCGGGTAACCCCTTGTCTCCTTTCTTTTTTTTTTGAAAAACTTTGTAAAACAAAGTTGTTAAGCTTTTGGAGCGTAACAACTTTCAAAACTACAACTTTTTTTGAAAGCTTATAAATAAGCTTAAAATCAGCTTTTTAAAACGACAGCAGCTTAAAATTGAGCTTAAGGGCTTAACAAGCTAAGGCATTTGGGCATTTTGGACGTTTAAGCTAACTTGGACTAAAAAGCTAAAAGGGGACTTAATCCTAAACTAGATAAGCCCTAAAAAGCTAAATGGCTAAAACTAAATAAGCTGAAAGGAGCTTATGTGACAGAAAGCTAAAGGTGAGCTTAAGGAGCTTAAAGAGCTAAATCTAACTGTTGGCACTCAAGTAAGCTAAGGAAATGGTAAATAAGCAAATCATCTTAACACACTAACCTAAAAAGCTATTAGGAGCAAAAATGAGCTTATGAAATAAGCTGAATAAGCCAAAGAGTGGCTTAAGCAATTCTCTACTCTAAGCTAAGCTAAAATAGTGAAGAGGCAATTTTAGCTTAAAAATAAGCTAGTACAAGGGCTTCCTAAGGACTGAAATTAAGGTAGCTTATCAAAGGGCTTATGAGCTCTCCAAATAAGCCAAAAGCTTAGGCTTGAGCACACTAAAAAGCTAGAATGCAAGGGCTTAAAGTCACCCCTTTGCACCAGGGGAGACTTAGTGCTAAAAACAAGGGCTTATTTGACAGCTTATTTTAAGCTGTCAAATAAGCTCAAAATTGAAAAACAAGTTCAAACAGCTAAATGACATCAAGAAAATGACTTGTGCACAAATTTTTGGCTTCCAAAAACCATTTAAAATTGCTGAATTTTACTCTTGAAAATTGGATTTTTGCTTTTAAAAACTGACACCTACAACTTTGGTGGTTTTGACTCAAAAAGTCAAGTGACCAAAGGAACTTGGTCAGCTTGTTTTGAACACACAAAAACACACTTTTTTGACACTAAAACTTAAGATTACAAGAGCTTATGACATAAGCTCTTGTAGCTGTTTTAAGCACCACAGTTTAGAAGGTACTTATAAAAAAACTTGAAAAACAGGTTTTGGCTTAAAAACTTTTAGCAAAACAAACTTAATTGAGCTTAATACCTAAGCTAAAACTTAACTTGTGACCACAACCCATACAAAAACTTGTTTGACCCGTTTTTAGTGTTAACCCAAACACTCCCTTAATTTTGAAAAGTGATTTTAAAACCTATAAAAACTAAGTTAAACTGAAATTTTTTAAAAGACTAATAATACTTAAGCTATATTAAACAATAAAGGGGTAAAAAGCATATCAAATAAGCACTTAAAAATGGAAAATAAGCTAGGACAGAAATAGCTATTTTTGACAGTTTTTTAAGCAAATTGTATTTTAGTGAAAGAAAATTAACTACAAGGCAAACCTAAGCTTAAATAAACATCAATAAGCACAAATAGAACAGTAATAAGCTAAAAATAAGCTAATAAGCTATTGCTACAGTACTTTTAAGCAAAATTTAAAAGGGAATGTACCTTTAATCCTTTGCTCAAAAAGGATTTTTG